>JAOBYE010727575.1:0-24706 GCA_025403585.1 Parazoanthus swiftii | reverse complement strand
GCAGGTAATAAAGTCCACTATCCAAGCAACAATATTATCTGGGAGATCAAACCGCAGCAGTTTCTGGACTAAAAGGTTGGACACTCTGCTTTATCAGCTACTCAGGTTCATTGGCTGCTGAAAACTCGAGTGTATCACATTGTGCTAGGGCGTTATCGAGACAATCACAGTTCAGATTGCACAAAATTATGGTCTCAAATTAATTGCCGGTTACATACCTCAGCACATCGTGTACATAATCAAACACCTCAAGGGATTTGTCGGGAGATCATTAAACGCATCCAGTTAACCATTTTGTTCTGCTTAGTTCCATTTGAACCAAAAATGCTTCAAGACTTTGTTCTCCAAAAACACGTCGTCGTAATTTTGAAGATTACAACTCGCCCACCACGACGTAGTTTCTGATCTAATCGTTCAATTTGGAAGCCCTCAGTCCGATACAGAACCGTTTAACTTTGTCTCTGTGATGGAAATAAATACAGGAGTAGAGTCTTTGAATATCAGTCGCATTTCATCAATAAATTTCACAAGGCTTCGCAGTTGAAGTGTATGATCCATGGATTTCTATTTTTCAACGTTTAACTTGCGGCCCTCGCCGTACTTGTTGAAGTTGTAACTAGCCTTTCGCTAATGGTATGGATGTTCTGAGGACCTGGAGCCACTCCTTGTCACCATTAAGCATGCCGGATAAACTGAAGGAAAGGATTGAGTTAGCAGCAAAGTTAATCCGCTTTTTGAAGAAGCATTTTCTCACGAGGACGGATTGCGGTGCAAGGGACCTTTTTAAGAATTGCACCAAGCCTATTCCTTGCTCTGCTTCGTTGCATTCGATGTTTGGAACCTCAACCTATCTTCAACCGGCGCTGAAGTTAATGATACACTGGCATACCGGATTGTCGCTGTTACTGTTGTAGTGGATCGACTGAGCAACAAGTAGTAGAATTGCAAACATTAAAGCTAGAAATTTGCGAAGCGACGCGACGTCCGTACGTCGGCCATGATTACGCATGAAGTAATTATCGCAGGAAACATTTTGACATTTGTTTTGAAAAAAAATTTAGATGTTTACTTGAGAGTTTACTATCTTGGTTCTGTTAATTAAACATTAGTCTGACTACTATATTCTAAGGAGTAATATGCATTTGTACATACCTTGAGCGATTCTTATGAGGAGCTTCGTAAAGTTCCGTTGTTTTATGATCAAATCCAGCCCTTGCCGGTTAATGCTGATAAAAAAGGAAAGAAGAAATTATAAACGGCAGTCTGCACGATATCACGATCTCTTTCATTTGTCAATTTGTCAATTTGTTAACCGAACTTTAGTTTTTGCCGGCTGATGTATAAGTCTATTTGCTCACAAGTTAAAAATTCCATAAGGCCTGAGGAAGGAACCTGCAGGGACCAGGGACAGCTTCCAAATTGCCAGAAAATTCCTTCTAAACTTGATGGCGTCCTGAAGACGAAACCGAACATGAAGAGGATGCCTGAGTCCTAGGGCAATCCGAATCTGATTATATTTTTCGGTTGCTTGCCAATCCAAGATAGTGATGAGTCTTGATTTGCCGCCATCTCGGATTTCTGGTCTGCCCTGGAATAACCCTTTATAAAGAGGATGGAATCTAACTTTCTCTATATTTATCTGCCTTATTTGTTGTCTGATAATCACATGTATCAGTTACTACGTCCTCAACTGAAATATGGGCATAAGGATGAGAAAGTTCAACTTGTTTCCTGCGTAATACCTGACATTGTACAATGCCATCACGATCAGACTCTTGAGCTTGGTGTTATGGCCAGTGGTTGACTCCTGTAACACAGAAATATACGTATCCAGCAGGACCACACCCTGCTTGTCTTTCACTAGGAAATCTCTTCCGGGGGCTGATGCTGCGATGTTGGTAACTGTGCCACATAATGCCAGAACAAACTGAAATAACAATGCAATTAAACAAAACGCGAATAGCAAAACTATACTAAGCCTGAAACTGATGCCAGCTTGAGTTAAACTTTTGTTTTGCTGACATCTGTACTGCTTAGCCCAATGGCGCGGTCAATTCTAAAGCTAATGACAGTTGAAAGTGACAATGCTAACGGTTTGTGTTAACACTTCTGTTAACGCTACCGTTGCAAACATAATTTCTAACAAAAGTATTAATTCTATTTTAATACAAACGTCAACGCTAAATGATGACGATCTAACGCACTGCTGTTACTGCTAATGCTGAATTAGGGCTAATATCTACGCTAATTTTAGTGCCAGTGCAAATAACGATGTTGACACTAAAGCAAAGATATAATACTGATACCCAAGCTAACACATAAATACAAGGTCAAACTGATTTTTGACCAGTTATTGATGGTTGCTGATTTAGATTATAGACCAACAATTGAAGATTTGCATAATGTTGAAGCTAACATCATTGCTAATGCCAATGCTAATTTACCAATAGTAATAGACCAATTTCGATATGTTAAAATACAGCCTGAAACAAGACATCACCACGAGGTTCTGGGGAAAAAATATAGAGTTTGTATGGATTACTCCCCAGAGGTTCGTGTTGATGTCTTTTGTTTCAGGCTGAATTTTAATATATCGAAAATGGTCTATTGGTAAATGTAACTGTGATACATGTCGAAGACAACTCACTGTAGATTATCGCACTGGCCAAAAACAGCTTTGTGATTAGCAATGTAATGGTAGTGTAAAACAAATAAAGCTTCAACATCAACGAGAGCAAGTGACAATATCACAATCATGCACCTGAAAATCGTCCGATTTTTCGTGACCTTCAGTTTCTTCTTCACTGTACGCCGCAAAGTAGCTTTCCACTGTTTGTGCTGTCATTTGTAAGAAGTTGTTAGCCTTGCTCTGTCGAGTAAATAGAAAAAACGGGCGGAACAATTTACTGGAGAGCCAGCTCGTAACAACTTGTAGTAAGGATAATCGATGAAAAGCGGTATTAACAAGTCAACCAATCGCAAAGTGCAGATAACGAAGTTTACAACTGCCAAGGTCTAAACTTTAATCCATACTACTACACAGAAGGCCTGCATCAGCGAAGGTCTCTTCAGCAGAGCTCTGCGCAAAAGAAATTCGACATTTAATTTGAAATTAAAACAAATGGCGCGATTAAAGTATTAGAATATCTTAAACTAATAAAAATACAGACGGTCTCTTAAAACTACTGATCGAGTTTAAGTAAAAATTTCTGAGTCTACAATGAAAGTGCAGAAAAAAGAGCGGTAAGGATTAGAAATCAGCTCAACCAAATCGAATGCATGCCTAAATCCGTACCCGAATAAGCTTATACTTCATCTACAAACAACTTATGCAGCTTCAGGCAAGAGTACTAGTTTCGCTCAGGAAAAAAAAGTTTGATCCGGTACAGCCACTAGATTAAACTAATTTCGGAATGCCTAAAATCGGAAAAAGAAAAAAGTATGTATATGATTAAAAAGTGGAACTGAGATGAAGTCGTTCCAGAATAAAATTCCAATCAGTATTTTGTTCCATTTAAGATAAGAAAACCAAATAAAGTTTGAAAGGTTTGGGGCAGTTACTTACTCCGCCCAAGATGGAAGTGATAGCATCCTCCAGCCGTGATACCCTCCACAGGGGGGTACTGAGGGCTGCACCCATACCGGAGCAATACTCCATCTGTTCACTTAACTGCTCGCTCACCTTCGATAGGGCGACCTACAGTAGCAATGATGGAGAACCGGAGTTAATTAAGATTACATACTGGAACGATACCCAGTCTGGAGACAGAAAGTAAAGTACTGATACTTTGCCAGGGTAGTCTCTTCAGCACATGTGCAGTTATCAACAGCGCATCTGGTGTCAGACCACAGGAGGCCCATACTCCATATGCGTTGATTGTGTCGTAGCGCCGAGCGAAATGTAAGAGAATGTATGGGAAATCGTCTTTTACCGGTTTATTCATAAATATATTTAATCAAACGAACTTTTACTTGCGGACCACAACACCGAAATCATTACCCTACCCTTTTAGAGAACCGCGTGGATTCTTTAAAGGGAACCTCAGCGGCTGAATACCACTTTTGCCATCAAATAAAACATTGCCATATAATGGTTTGATGGTTCAAAAGGTTTAGTTTTGTCCGCAGCGCCTATGCCAGGCCATTTGTTTTGCTTTTTTCGCTCTTCGAATTTGCCGGCTACCGCCATCTTGAATTATGATGCAGTTGTGCATTAGGTTCCCAAGCCTACGGGCCTGAGACATCACTTAGTGTGTTGACTCAACTGTTGGTTTACCATTTGATGCAGTTACGTATATGATCCTGATGATAGGAGATTAGGGAGAATGTTGAGAGTGGGTGTGACTCCTCGCTTACCTTTGACACAGCCACATATGAGATGCTGATGATACGAGATTAGGAAGGGTGAGGGAGAGAGTGATAGTCATACACATAGAGCAGTATTCAGTGTGTTGACTCCTGATCTTCCTCGCTTACCTTATTCGGATGACGGAGACTGACAGTCATACATATGGAACAGTACTCATTGTACTCACAGTATTCCTCGCTTACCTTTGCCGATACAGATCCTGGTGCCACAGAGAATGATCGGGAATGATGCATGCTGAAGCAACTTCTGCATTTTTATCATTCTATTGCTTTTCAACGGACAGACATCGTTGATCGTAATCTTCGAATCGTTAAAAAGCTCAATTTTTTTTAAACTTTACGATGCAAAATTTAACTTTTAAAATTTAAAATAGAACCCTTCAATAAAGTTGCAAGGCCAAGGTATCACACCGACTCTTCCGTAAAATATCTGACTCGACGAGCACCTCACCTTGAGCTGATGCTTGTCCTGTGAGTAAAAGAAGATAACATGTTAAAAATAAAGCAAACTTAAGTTATTTTTTGAATGCAGAAACACACTAATATATAACATAATGGCCGACTTACCTCCATTGTCTTTTCAAAGTCACACAGCAGGTTGTCGTATCGTTTCTCCAAATTCTTCATGTCAGTCTGCAGTTTCTGTCGTAACTTCTTTAGCTGCTCACATTCCAATGTCAGTCGATGGTTCTCTGCTTGGCAGGACTGCACCTCTTCGCGTAACAAGGCAAGAAAAAGCATGAAAAAGGAAGAGGGAGAGAGTGGGGGGGGGGAGAGAGAGAGAGGGGGAAGCTGCGAAAAACAAAATAAATACTAAGTACCAACCGCCCCTAAATAGTTTTGGTGCTTCTGTTAGGTTCAGTTTTATGGTACTTTGCAGCTTCAGGAAGTTCCCTTAAACTTTCTCTTAGTTCGTTAAGGGAGTGAGAGCTAAAATGTTCGCGCGTTCTGAATGAGCGGAAAGTGGGCATATCGATAACTAGTAATCTACTGAAGGTGATTTTAACGTTCAGAAAATACTGTAGTAGAGTGCGAAAGTTTACCTTGATCTGTAGCGTCAAGTTTCTTATGAAGGCCAATGACATCAGGCATTACCTGTGGACGCGACAAAAGTATGAAAAGTTTTTTTTTGTGTTTACCATATCTAGAATTGTGAATGAAATTCTTAAAAGCCTATGAAGGAAATTTCAATAAAGTATGTATATATATGTACTGTTTGAACTTTTAACTTCTCCTAGTTAGCAATGGCACTTTTCGAACATCTCTTTCCTTTTTTTATCTAATAAGAACGGAACTGTCCCAGCACGCACGACATTGACATGATTAAAAATATAAGGTTTCTATGAGATTTTGATTTTTACGAACTCCTCTCGTTGTCGTTCCCGAACGTTTTAAAATTTCAGGATCTCAGCCTAAAATGTTTGACTGAAGTGTACATATTTTATTCACTTCGGGAGGGGGGGGGGTTTAATTATGTGTCTGTATACGCTAATGGGAAGGCTTCACCAACAATGACTCACATGCATCGCTCTACAAGCCTTGAGCTGGTTATACATGGATAAAATACTTGATCCACCTGTTAACCGAATTCAAACTGTTAAATTGCACTACTCTCTCGCAATATTTTAGGAGTGATATCCAGTTCCCGGTTGACCCCCCCCCCTCCTGGGCAACCCCCGGCGATTTGACTATTTTTGAAAAAAAATTGGTCAAATTTCCGGCCCTAGAAGCATAAACTTTGGTCAAAATAGCGGCTCAGGGCGGTCATAGGCAACGCTGTCTGAACGAGTAAGCAAATGAATAACATAAACATTATTTTTAATAAGCGAGATAGTTTCAGTTTGATACAACTGTATAAAAACAGAAATTATCAAGCGACATTTTCAATGATCTTCTACTTATTTCTACATTTGTCCGCCATTAAGCTGACGATGCGGCATCCGGCATAAAACTGACACAGACAATCAACACGAACCTTGTCCTGTCAAAATATCAACTCAAACTATTTATTGTATTGAATATAGTTCAACTCTAGTTGAAAGCTTTTAGTAATAATCTTTTCTCAGTCAGCAAAGCTAGCTGTTTTTGTTAATCCATGTTATTAAGAAAATTGTTTAGTTTTTCTCGTTTGTAAGCAAGAAACTTTAAGTAGGGAAAAGGAACGGACATTTTTACCTGGAGATAATTTTCAATATCGACTTTTATTCTCTGCAACCTCGTACTTCACCGATATAACACTTATATACAAATGAAATCGCCTTTGCCTTGGCGCTGTTTTGATTTATACTTTTGGGAAAGAATGGCTCCCTTCGACGGAGCCGTGAACATCGTATTTCCTCCATTCAGCTCTCTTCTAATACGCCCCAGTTAAAGAGGCGTGAAAATGTAACAAGCCCCCAGCCTCTATTTATCTCCCTTTCTCAGAACCAATTTCCGTACAAGCCCTGCAGTTCTCACACCTTTGGTAGAAACTCTTTCAACTGCAGCACCTCTGTTACTAGTCGTTCAACGTCTGCTCTGGAAACTTTGATGTAGGATTCTGAACTGTGCTCCTGGAACTACACAAACAGTAAAGTGAGTAAGCAAGTATAAAGAAGCAGCTACGAGTAGGGGTATGAAAGACCGTCTAGTACTAAGTAGACACAGTTTAATGTTAAACTTCAGTACGATAAAAAATATGTTATAAATAATAAAAAAATCAACAAACGTTTCATCATCAGGTCTTGCACTGTTTGAAAGTTTGGTTGTAATTACATCTTATGTGATCCCCTTTGGGAATAGGTCAAGAGAACAGGAGTGAAGTGGTTTATGTGGTACGGTTGGGCTTTAGCAATGAACATATAATCCAAATTTTTCCGCTTCCCAATAACTGAGAAAGTGCGATGACTTTCCAATTAAATTGGTGACTTGGATTCAAACGAAGGTGTGGTGCGGGTCGATCTGATTGCTTTGTGACACACTATGCATGTTCTTGTTTTCTAGTTTCAAAATTTCTGCAGGATTCCAGTGCTCGATATAATTTCCGAAGAGTCTCCGGACACGATGACCGGCCAAGTTCATTTTAGCTCGGTCACGTGCCGTTTCTGACCAGTCAAACTTACAGTATAAGATAAATAAGTCTTAAAACAGGGGCCCATGAACCAAAAAAGTCGTTGCCCAGAGCTTATAGCACTGTAAAGCGGAGAATTTGTACAGCGATGCTTGCATGCAGGAAATGGTATGACGTGATTCATAGCAGCACTGACTGAAAGAAGGTTTCAAAACGAAGAGCATAACTTTAGCATACAAATTTATGACACAGGAGTAATCGCCCCATGCACGTTTTTTGTGCATTCAAAGTGAGGTAAAATGAGGGTAAGGCTAGGGTAAGTCACAAAACTTTAAAAAAAGGAAACAGTCATGGGTTGATAGAATAAAACTGGATGTGATTGTCTGGAAGTAAGACTTTGCATTTGACTGCTCATTACGCATTCGACTGTGTCACCGAGGCAAACAGGTTATTTTTATTGCAGGTGAAAAATAAAAATGAAAGAATAAAATAAATATTACTGCTAGTACGCAAAACATGAATAACAGATAAGATAGTAAATACCACGTCTTTAAATTGTCCTGTTTCCACCGAACCTAGATTTCCCGCTTTAGCCGCCATTTTCGTTTGTTTGAAGACGGGTGGAGCAGAAACTGGGCCGGGTAACCCAGGCTCCCACCGGACGGGCAAGTATTTCTTTTAAGAAAGATGGCGGACTCTCCCTCATTTTGATGCCGGGTCGATTGCTCTTTTGCTTATAAAAGTACAAGTTGCTAAACTCACGAAGGAAGTTTATCTAACATGGCGACCACCTGGCTGTCCTGGAACTTACCGTGGATAGGTACAGTATTTCGCAGTTCACAGCTCAAAACCAGAAATTCTTGAAGAAACTGAAATATTTACTTATGCAAGCATAAAATACCCGGAAAATACTATTTTAACACATTTAACATTCAAAAAAATTTCAATTCGCATTATAAGTAAATCATTGATATTTCCAAGTACATGTAATAGTGCTTACAAAAACATGATTTTCACAGATGTAGATTAAATTAACTTTGAGCTAAAACCTAACTTATTAATAACTTTCGTTCTCACTGCACTGATATTGTTTCTTTCACGGCTGGTGGCCGGGTGTGTTGGGTGTTCTTTTGCGGAGATCAAGGAGCAAGTCGCTAGTGTTTCGCCAGCTGCTAGTTTTGCTTAATTTTTGGTAAATTTACTTCCATAATTGATAATCCATTTTCACAAAGAGCACAGCAACATATTTTGTATTTGGGGGCCGTTAGGTAAGACCGTATTATTTAAAATAATATTATAAATTATAATAAATCACCGCATAGCGGGTTTGGTTCTGTTGTTCTTTTATTAGTTTCTGGGCTCTGTCTCCTGTCGGCCATTGTCGATATGCACGCTATTCACTATTAGATGTGCTGCTCGTCTCCATTTCCTCACCCAACACGCGTCGGGGAGTTTCATTCGTGCACGCTCTTTCTGTAACATTAGTTGCAACAGCTGTGGCATTGGTGATTCCTGTGTTTGGAGTTATAATTATTTCAGAAATCACACGTAGCACTCGGTGAAATTTTAGCAAATGTGAAATATATGGACGTTTTTGTGATAGTTTTCTTTGTAACTGCTACATACTATTTGACAATACACTAATAAGATGCCGTTTTGTTTGTCCATTTATTTATCTAGATGTATTTTTTTTATTTTTTAAGATCCTTCTAGTATTAGCCACCAGCTGTTAGAAGTGTAAGAAACTAAGAACTAAGCCACATATAGTCATTGTTTCATTTATTATGTTATAGCTAGATCATGTGCATGGAGCTGTTACTCACTAGCAGATGGTTACAGTGTCACATTTTCAGTTATACTGTATTTATTACTTTAAAAGACAAAGTACTAGATACATGTAGACAAAATTAATTGAACTTACTGTAAGTAGTTGATATACAGTTTATCTTGCAAATATGGTGTAGAAAAAGGAGGTTTGGAACACAGCGAAGTAAATTCACAATAAAATTCTCTCAAAACAGTGAAATTAATCTAAGAGACTTGTCGTTACATATGTATCAACCTAAACATCAACTGATAACCTTGAATACAATTGCTTGTAGTCAAGCATTTGGAAGTAAAATTTGAAATGTGAGTACAGCACAGTGTTTGAAACAGTTGAATTTTTTACAGCCTCTGACTCAATGAAAACTGAAATATCAACTTAGACAAATCTTTGTCAGTTTAGAGGACTGATATTTGTTGTTGCAGCTTGACTGCTTAATGTCACCTGTGACAGTGAATATGCCCTCACAAGTAATTGACATAACAATGACTCTTGCTCTGGCCTGTTTTAAAGAATAAGTCAAATAGACATTGTTTTCCTTGCTACCATTTCATCTTTGTGTCTACTTCACATAATTAAGCTCTCTAATTTTGTGTCAGACACACAGTCTTGACACGTCGTCTACTGTGCACTGCATGCTGTTAGCATGTCTCGCGTTACTGTTGTTGACAAGCTTTAGCATGTCTTGTCTTTCACTACAGGCCATTTATAAGATACTGGTGATCAATTGTGTCACAAAAATTAATAATTTTTGTTTTTAAGACCATGCATGAAATATTCATAATAATGAATGTAACTTTAAATGTTAATCAATTTTTAATTTTAGTTTGGAGATATAATAGAAAGTTTGTACAACAAAAACCTGCATAAGATAAAATTAAATAACATTGAGGAAAGGTGGGGGAGGAAGCCAGGCAAGTACTGTAGTCAGATGCATTTGAACTCAAACAAGAATTGCCTTTTTGAATTTTTGACCCTGGGGCAATCATTGACAGTCGAACGAGTCATTAATTTGCTGTGAAAATTAATAGGCTTATTAGTATTATGAGAGGATCCAAAGGAATACAGGCTTGTTAATACTAATACCGTATTTGACTAAGTACAAGTACCCACCCCCCTGGAGCAATAAATCTGCTAATAAAGATTGGGGGTGGGCGCTTACTCAAGCATGGGCGCTTACAGGGTAAGTTTCCAAACTAAGATAATTTGCATTGATAATAAAAGCCCTTTCCGGAAGTGAACAAACAGATGAGTTGAACTTAAACAGGAGATCTTCATAGTTGCTATTCCATTCTCTCACACACTTCCTGTAGACACCAAGTTCACATGATGTTTTCAACATGCTGTTTCCATTATCCCAGTGGTGGATGCTACAATTTTTTCTTCATTTCATGTGGAGAAGGCATATTGTTTCTTAACTTTACAACCAAACACTGAATGCTTGGCGGATTTTTTGCAATGCGATCTTTATTGACAGGCATAGACTACAGCAATAAAATGGGTGATTGAGACAATTTTAAAACTTGCACTGGCAAGTGAGAGGTTTTCAATATTTTTTACCACAAACTGACAGAACGGATTATCTTTTTATGATAATTTTATATGAACTTAACAACAAAGCATCTGTTGACTACCATATTACAATTACAAAGCTTTGTTTTGATTTAATACTGTTACTACTGGTAAATCGATGTTAAAAAACAATTCAATACAGTCATGAATGTAGCTTTAGTCTTGCTGTGTACATGTATTTGAAAAGAGCTTGAGCTAAATTCTTCTCGGAATTGAAAAGGTCAGCTTTGTGAATTGTCACATCCTTCGTACCGCTTTCCTTTCATTGTTGATTTCAGTCACGTTGTTTAGGTGCCAAGTGGAAATGCAAATTTTACCACAATTACACAATTACACAATTTTTGTTTTTGTATGTAGTTTATTTTCATGTTACAAAATGGTTAAAGGATGAAAGGTGCAAAGCTGATTTTAGCAAAAACCAGTAATTACAATTGCAGTGACAACTAACCAAGTGCAATCAACTTGTTCACAAACAGATACTTGATGTCAAAAGAACAAGTTCATGCCACCCAATCGATTGATATTTGAATACATTTTATTGCAAATGCACATATTGTCAGATATTGATAAAACAACCTTTTTGAAGCTTTTGAAGTAGCACCAAACAAAAATTTTTTGTAGACTTGTTGTTATAATTATTTTTATTATTACAGCAATCCTGAAAAAGGTATAGTATTTTACCAAAAACAAATTTTTTTTCAAAAATAGCCTGTGAAAGAACTTTTTGTGCTTGTAAACTCTGGTATGGGTGCTTACTTATGGGTCTTTAAGTTTTTAATCAGCTTTTTCCCTGAAGGGAGAGGGACATTGCTACAGGTTTCCCCAATTACACAAGGTTTTTTGTAGGGAAAGAGGTGACAGTCCACAACAACAGCATTGGCCTACTCCTATTGAAAAGAGTTTGGGTTCTTTTAAGTCCCCCGATAGAATGTTGAGAGACTAAACCAACAGTTTAACATCCCTGTCCTCGGACAGTGAGCCTGTATCCTTTGGGATCCTCTTGTGTTACTGATTCCTACTAGTTGTTTATTCTGTGAATCATTTAACATTTGATTCTTAGGTCAAAAGGCACAGGTTTAGAGTTATAGGCTATCCCATCGGACAGAGGAACTGCTTAATGTTGGCTTACATGTATGAATCACAAGCAAAAAAATGTATTTAGATCAGTATTAAAATAAATACTGCCTTTTAAAAAATTTGCTTTAATCTTTTCAGGTTTGACATGATTGGTTTCCCAGTGTCTGTGGTGTTAGCTGCTATAGTGTTTGTGCTGTTATTGTTTGTCCGAATGTTGAACCAAATGGAAGAACCCACAGTTCCTGAATGTTTACACTCCTGTTCGTCATTTACTCGGTCAGTACTGGAATCATGCCCAATACTCAGAGAATGGTAAGTCATGTTTGCTGTAATTACAAAATGCTGTGCCCAAATCATCAGTTTTCAGGGGTTTCAAAACAAGGCATTGCACCTGGCAAGGAACAAGGAACTCCTCCTCTGCCTGTTCAAGGTCTTTCATCATCACCTTTAGAAGATTTTAATTATCAGTATTAAACAAACCTACCTGTACTGTAAGAATTATTTACAAAATAGTGAACAGCTACTATTGACTTATTGCAGTTATATCCCACCATTTCTTTGGGGAAGAAGTGGTCATGTCCAAACTTTGGTTGTGGGGAAAGTTGGGCGCGTGAGCGTACCAAGCCTTGAAAGTGTTCATCATCACATCAAGATGAATGATGGTGCGACTGCCACCTTTGATGTGTTTGAACCAAGCTCAGTTAGTGCTCATAGAGTACAAGTAAGTGTATAAAATTATTTCATAACTTAATCATAATTTTATGTTATTTATCAATTCTTGATCTGGTAAAGGTACGTATGTTATGATAGTACAGTCATGTACATGTATTTATAAAACTGTTTTATACATTAGTATTTCTTTATTTAGTCTTTATTTAAAGTATTTGTAACAATTTTTGTTAGCTGTTACTGAACATGAAATCTTCTTTTACAAAAACAAAATACAGTTCTGTACAGTGTAGTATCATGATAATAATCCTCATTTCTTGCAGAAACTTCATACAATTATAGTTGTTCCTGGAATAGCAAACTGCAGTGAGTCAAAATACATCAGAACATTCACAAGTTATGCATTGGAACATGGCTTTCGTGTAGCTGTGTTGAACCACCTTGGTGCTCCTATGAATGAACGACTAACAGCTCCAAGAATATTCACATATGGTGAGTGCAAGACAGTTGCAATTGCACTGATAATTACTGAATCTTTCTTGTTTAATACGGTCAGCATCACAACTTGTTTGGGTAAATTTCATCAATTAAAATAGAAATGAGCGCATGAACAATGACAGCCCAACAGTCTTGTCAATGGGCAATTCTTATTGGTTGAATTATTCGCGGGAGACTGCACCAGTGCCCATGTTCATTCCCTTCGGCCATCTGGGGTTGTCTACCAAAAATACTTCAGATTTCTGTATTCAGTTAAAATGTTGAAAATGAGCAAAGGTAACAGAAAAGAAACTTTGTGAGTTACAGCTCAGCGACCAAGTTGCTCAAGCATTAAATGAGTTTGAACAGCTGCCTGAAAGTAGCAAACCGTTTACTGCTGAAAATGTCACACTGAATGGACATGCCACTTGTTGTTATCTCAAATTTTATTTACAAGAAGAAAGCAGAAGAAGAAAGTATAACACCAGGCTGGCAGGCGAGAAATCATACTACACTGTACTGTACGTGTACCTAATATGTAAAACTAGCAGCAACTATGGCCAGTTTAATATTTGGTTAAATGGTATCCAAATCTGGAATTCTGTAGAAGACCTCAAATTAAAGAGTTGCACTTACTTTAAGAAACAACTATAGAAAATTTCTTTTATCTCTAGACAGCTGTTAATACTGCATAACAGTAGTTCCATTGAATGTTGTACATGTCTTGGAGTGCACATCCCAGGCTTGTTAGTTTTTCTTCTTATGTCTGTGTGTTTGTTTGAGGTATTTCAACTCTTCTTGATTTGTTTTGAGTGTGTTCTCTTTTTTTACTTAAGTTAAAAGGCAACAAGTAAATTACCCTTCCATTGCTCAGTCATTTAGCTCAATTTACCTCTGCTATTTCTAAATGGCTGTGCTCTAATCAACTGCAATCTATATCTATTGAATTTTTGTCACACTAGGCCCAGCCCCTTACGACATGAAATCCAACTAAATAAAATATTTATAGTTTTATGATACTTCCAAGGAAAACTGGTTTGTTCTGAGGGCTTGGCCAAACTCAAAAATTTGAATTGAACTAGGCGAAACATCACAAGTTTTCATTAAGTTTCTTTTACCATTACTGTAGGTTGTTAAAAACTCTGATGAGTTTATAAGTGTTATAAACAAATTATTATTTATTTGTCTTCAATTGTATGTTTGACTTATGTTCTTTACTCAGCAAAGGAAACTTGAAATTGGGTTTGCAACAGTTCAGTACAAGCGAAAACTGTGAACAGTTTGTGGAACTCAAGTTTTATCAAAACAAAAACAATTCAATTTCAAATTTCGTGATCTTAAAAAATCAAATCGAAATCTGTATACATGTATTTATTAGCTAGATTGGGTAGTGCTCAATTCAAACTAATTAATTCGAACTCAGTGCTGCATTTCACAAAAGTTTGTGTTCTTCTTGAAGGAATTGAGTTGATTGCGAACCCACTGCCATATTTTCCAAACTCAGTGAAACGCAGGCGACTGCACCAAGATTTAAAAATGAATGCAAGCAAGCAAACGCAGGGTTCGTTTTTGTGAATGCAAGTGCATGCGGTTTTGCTTTTGTTTATAATTGCCCAAACCCTTTGCTTCAAAAGGGTCAGTTTTCTCGTGGACTGTCACATATGTACATGTACATGATTGTGTAATTTCAAGTTTAGTATTTAAGTAGTTGGAGTAATATTACAATTGTTTTGACAACAATAAACTAAATATTTGAGTAACTACATGTACATTTGGACTGATTTTCCTTTCATTAAGGTGGCACTAGTGAGCTTGATGCTATGGTAACACATGTCCAAGATCAGTACAACTGCGACCAAATGATTGGTGTTGGTTACTCTATGGGTGGTAATGTGTTGATGAAGTACCTTGGGGAAGTTCCAGACAGACAGAAGATGTTCATTTGTGCTGTGTCCGTGTGCCAGGGGTATGATGTGTTAGGGTGAGTTGCTGTCAGAGTTTGGCACAAACACACAAAGATTACATTTATGCTAAATCTATTTACAACTGTTTGGAAAAAAGAGGAAAAACTGAATAGAGCTTTTTCATAACTGTTAAAAACTAACTAAGGTATAGAACGTATGTACAACCATGTAACAGGTGCCCAAATGACACTTCTTATCTTGTCTTGTTCTGGTTGCAGTGCTAGTCCCCTTTCGTTCACTAACATTGTATTAGACAAGAGCGGAGCCTAGCACTGCAACCATTACATCTCACATTCCAAGATGTTGGCGCCAGGAATTTATAAGTGAAACATCACCTTCAAAGTCCAAATTTGTGGACCTAAGTTAAGTTGAAAGGGGATTTTCGGCCACAATTTGTTGAAACAGTTGTTGAACCCTTATAATGTACATGTACAATATGAGTGAGTGTGTCATGGGTTTGTTCAAAATGGTTAGTAACATCAAACACTTGCACTCTTGCAGAAGCTCAGATGGAATTGTCCAGGAGCAATGTTAGGATTTTTATAAGGACTAGGATTTTTTGAGGGCCAAAGGGTGATCTGGGGCAATGCTTCCCAATTAAATATTTGAATTTCGTGAGACGAATTTTCCAGCGGTTTGATCTGAATTCACTCTGCTACCAAAGTTGAAAAGGGGACTCGTACGCACCCAATAAACCCCCAAAGCTAGCTTTTGACCAGTTGGGGTTTCTAAAGGCCAATTTTACAAGAGCTGCAATCATTTTTGTGTTAGTAAAATCATTTATGGCAGGACTACATGTACAGAGGTGTAGTGTTTTCTACATTTCTGTTTTAGTGCAAGTCCTCTGATGAATGGCTGGAAAGCAATGAGGCGGTTCTACAACTGGTGTATTGTACAGAACGTAAAAATGGTGATGGGCCGCCATCGAGAGGAGCTGTTCCAAAATCCAGTAGTCAGAGACAATATCGGTATTAAGGAAGAGGAGGTGTTTTCGGCCAGCTCGCTTCAAGAACTTGACGAGACGTTCAGTAGGTAAGTAGCACACTAACCTCAAGTGAAATTATGGTCTGCGAGTTCAAGTTTACTTCTGTCTTAAGTTATCTTGTACCCAGGACAGCTGTTGGATTTTGAGGGAGGGATACGCTCTGATGTGAAAGTTAACGAGCAGACATGAAAGACTTTCATTTCGTTAGAGTTCGCAATCGTTATCTTGTACCCAGGACAGCTGTTGGATTTAGAGGGAGGGATACGCTCTGATGTGAAAGTTAACTAACAGACATGAAAGACTTTCATTTCGTGAGAGTTCGCAACCTTAGTCAGTATTTTTTTGGATTAAAGACTTTGCCCAGTATGCACCAAATGTACACTGTATTTGTGTATCAAAAGTTTTACGTCTGTTGATAGAAAGGTTTAATGTATGTACGTTTTTAGTTTTGTTCATAATTTGGTTGTCCCGTTTGTAATGTTGACATTGCATCATGCGGTAATTGTGGATTATAAACCCGTTAACTTATAAACTACTTCTTTCGTATAAAGCAGGTGTTAGTCTATCATGCAACATGTTTACGCAAAGTTCAAGACATAATTTGTGGTTTAGCTTTGTCCCAAGTTGCTATTTTTATTTTGAGTAAACTTTGACCGATATAGTATATTTTGTGTTTTGAATTACGGTTCATTCTATAACAGAACAAGTATTATAAACAGGTTTACTGTTTGCAGACTGGTGCCGAAACATGCTTTGTTCTATTTTTTTTTCAATAAAATTGAAAACTAGAAACCTTATTAAAATCGCATTCCAAACCATACTATTAACTATGAGTTTGACAAACGTGCATCTATAGTTGTTGAGTTGTGATGGCACTTACATGTACAGTGTCTATCTAAATAATCTTGTTACAGGTGTGTGCCAGTTTATTCCGAGTTTATTCGAAGGCAAAATGTTGATACATATAGTGCTCAGTTTTGCATTCCAAGACTGTTTATCTTTATAATAATACAGCTCCAGTCGTTATAATTGCAACTCATGTTGTTAAACGTACTTACACGTATACAAGTGAGTCCACAGTTCTTTTAAACCCTGACGAAACTTCACACTGAGTGAAAAGTATAACCACGGATTGATCATACTGTATGAGTGGGCCACAAATAACACAGCAAAGCGAATGTCAGTGTGCAAACAAAGCCTGCTGTGTTCCCAGACAAACGCAACCAAATAGCTGTAAATGATAAATGGTGTCCAGAGAACGACAAGTGCAACTGTAATTGCTAACGCCATCTTGGTAACTCGGCTATTTCTGTGCTTTCTCCGCCTTGCAGCCACGGCCGTAGGGCTTCCTGGGAGTTTGCTCTTCTTAAGTCTGGAAACGACTTTAATGTAGCATACAGTAATTATGATCAGCGGCAGTACGTACTGAAAAAGCGTCATTGTTATGACGTAAACAGAGAGTGCCCGTGGGGCTAGGTTCAGCTGGCAGTAGGTGGTTTCGACTCCGCTCACTAATTTGAAGCTGAAGAAGTAGTGCGCAAATATCAACATGCAAAGTACCCAAACTCCAGCTATGAGATGCCGCGCCCTGACCCCCCTGAGTCGAGGGTTGTCTCGGTAGAACACGGCTGCCACCCGGTTTATCCCGATAGCTACTGAGCTGTAGATAGACACTATTTGACAAGTGTCCATACAGAACGAGGAAAACTTGCAAGAAAGCCGGCCTGCTGCTCCTTTAATGAGCCAGCGGGATGGCTCAGTGAAGACCTCCACGATTTGGCGAGGTCCAGTAAAGATAAAGAATATCACATCAGCCACTGCTATGTTGGTCATTAAATAGAAGGTTACTGTCCTCATGGTCTGTTTGCGGTAAACGATCAATACCACTAGAATATTGCCCATTACGGATAGAAACATCATGAGACAGTAAGCGACTGCACCCGCCGTCTGCACGGTATTGAGAGGTCTCTCCACAAAGGGGCAGGCCAAGGTAGAATTGCTTAAGATATCATAGCGTATATTTCCTTCTGCTTTTGTCGTGTAGTTATCCATGTTTGGAAGCTTTCTTCCTGATGGCAATGCCGTGGTCCTTTACAGCACAAACTTTCTTGAGTGCTGTAAATCTGTGCAGTTACGATGTATGGTGATTTTAACTGAGAGGAACTACACGTGGATTGCTATTAGAACGAGGCAACGCACCGACTGGCGTTACCTAGTCTAGACTGGCACTTGCCCCAGTTTCTCGTTTCACTGCCGCTTTAGGCTGCTTTGTTGATTTGTTGTTGCGGTACTCACAAAGCTGTATTCACCATAAACGCACTTAGTCGACTTTGAAAATTAAAAAAGAAATGAAGAAGCAAGATCAACGGTATACCTTAAACTCAGATCTAGCTGCAAGATGAGAATCTCGACTTGTATCTGTTGCAGAAGAACCAGTGCCTCCTAGGCTCCAACTCACAAAACATGTGAACCGTGGGTGACCAGTATTGCAGTAACCCTAATAACGTAAACAGACAGAACCGATGAATAATCGAACAGATATTTCAATATGTTTTGTTTTCAGCTCAGTTTAAAATTCTGCCTAATTTCTTTTATGGAAAAGTCAATTCTTTAATGCAAGTTTAACACCAACAATCAGAGCAAGTGCTGCGCTCTTCAAGATACACACACTTATAGCCATGTGTTAAAAGTTTGTACCAAAAGTACTAATTGTTTCAAGAACTAAATCATTTTTGGTTTTATGAAAGGGTTCTTAGCTATAATAGATTTTCAACTTAATATTTGTGTACGTTGGTTTTGGAAGATTGGACGTATTGGATTATGACGTCGGTGGTTTTACCTGTCATCCTCGGAGAAAATCTTTGAAAATAGTTTTTATTGCCGGCATCCCTGTTTGATTTATCGGAGACTTCAAAAGAACGTAAACTCAACATGATCGTGTGATATATAGGTAGGGAACAGAATTGAAAGTTGATTTCGGTAATTACTTTCTCGTTTGATATAAAATAAAAGCTTAGACTAAAAGCAAAGAAGTATTTTCTACTTTGTTCATTCTTATTCAGATGTAGAGTTAATACTGCGGAGTGTTTTATTACTTATGGAAAATATATTACACGCAAGTGCAATAGTAACTTATCTGTTGCAGACACATGCAATAGAAGTTTATTAACTGTGTCAAAAGCATAGGTTATATGAGTTGAGAAAGGCAAACAAACTGGAAGTCTCACGCCATATTTTAAATGAAAACCGCAATCTATTAAAATGGAAACTTGTAGGATCTCTTGAAAATCCATTTTATAAAGGAAAGGAGAAAAATGCTTAAGTGAACTGTATTGTTCATTTGAGTAGCGCAGAGTTTTCAGGACTGATGAATCTACACGGCGTGACATCCAACACAGCGTATTTTGTGAAAGACGAAAATTGTGATTGTTCGCCTATGATACTAAGTGTACCACCAGCGTAACAGCATTGATGTCCATTGATGTTGGGCTCGTGGAAACACAGGTGTGTCTTTGGTAAACTGAATACGGTCATCAGCCATTCGTACAGAGAAACGTTCTTTATTATGCGTATAAATATCCATTCAATAACCGCCAAACATATGACACGAAATTTTGAGAACAGCGGGATGTTGATTCCCTGCCACTTCAAATATGGATACAAACGCTGTTTTGATCCATTTAACATCCAAGTGTTGGAAACTGTTTCTCGGCCTACTGTCCATACCTTGCGTTTTTTATGACAATCGTCGACAATGTCTCTATAGCCTCCAATGCAGAGGGAACCCGCGGCGAAGGAAATACGGCGTCTTAGAGGCTACACTTGATGTCTCGGGTTTGTAATCTGCGACGACAGCCATTATGACAAGGTTGTGGATAGATCAAAAACCATCATCAGTGTGTTAATCCCTGCATGGAGGGGGGAGGGGTGTATGAACGCAAGCCTTGAAAATTTGTTTAACGTTTGTTGTTGGGGCAGCCGCAATTTTTTTAAAATAGTGTAAACATAAAGTATAATTGAAAGGACGAGGCCGTAAGTTGCCAAACCCTCGCCCCTTGAGTGGTAACTATAGCCTACTGAGTACTGGCCGGTAAGAAACAGAATCAGGCGGCAAAACAGAAAGCACTCCAAGTTTTAATGCCCCCCCGGTATTTTTTGTGAAAAAAACAAACTGACCTGCCTCTGTGAACAAACTGGAGACTGAGACCACGTTGGTGTCAATATAGGTAGCAAAACACTTCTTTTTAGAACGCTTGCAATTCGCGCAGTTCTGTCATTTTGTCCTGCACGGAAACGCGGCACTAAAAATCTACTTGTCAAGAATGCGGTGAATTAATTCATATCATCGCGAGAAAATCTCTGATTTGAGTGCCATTTCAAAGAAATGGTCCCATCTTGTATTAACAAGATACTGAATTATTTGACTTCGGCTTTGTGATTTAAATGGTATCTGAAATGGGACTCTCTCCCAGGCGTCTCTCTGGCCAGGGCTCCAAATAATGTGTCTCAGTTGTCCCGGACAGCTTTAAAATGGCTTGGGACACTGACTAGATGAGTCACGTGATTTGTTCAGGGGGGCAGCTGGAGTCTGCTGGAAAAACTGAAAATCAAATTTATACGTGCGAATATCAATCAGGAAATGCGAAAATCAATTTAAGTAAAACAAGACTGTTCTAAATGGTGTCAGAATTAACGTGAATCACCTGATTCTTTTTGGCAGTTCTAGAGTTGTTTTGTAGTCTCTTCATTTTTTTTGAAGATATGATGTTAATTTTGTGAACATGTGGCGATACCTCCAAGCAAATTGCTTTATGACGCAGACTGCAGTACTGCTGCATTAATCAGAGTTGCTAACTGCACACATTTCATAGAACGTTCTGCTTCATGATTTGTTTACTTTGTTTTAAAATACTATTGTAAACATACTTCAGTTGGATAATCAGTATCATACATGTGAAATCATTAAGTTGAGCAAAAACAAAAATAAAGAGCAATGCATTCTGGTCGTGCTGCTGTGTTGTGATGTAGTACCTTGATAGTTTAAAAGTTGTTCACCCTACGTGGAGGGACAGGTTGTTAGTCTTATACAACGTCAGGCCCAAGCTGTTATCTCACACTTCATATCAATGCTAAGTCAGAAGTAATCCTTAGTCAAATGTTCTTGGCTTGGGTCGACTATTGTAGAAGTTTTTTTCTTGCATTTCCTGTTTTACTTATTTAAAGAATTGCAGGCGAACCTAACTTTGTTCGTTTCTTGGTTTATCGATCCATGCACTGTAAACTCTTCGCAAACGATCAGAAGAATGTCGAGATTATTTGATTATAATTGCACACAATTTCCCCGTTCACTAGCCTCGCATGTTCTTTTGACTTCTGAAGAAAACTTAACAGCTGTACTGATTGTCAGTCAGTTTCATTAGTCATTTAATGTTTACTGATTTCGTCTTTTGCTTACGAAATCAAGTGTTAGATGATGAGGATGCACAAAGAGGCATAGAATTCTCATTTTTAGAGTTTCTTACATATCTTTGCGATTTTACGAATGACGTATTAGTTACTGTTTTTGCAGGCCAAAAGCTCACAAAACACAAATTGAAAATATGTATTACGGAAAAACAACAAAAACAAACACTGAACATCGAAAAGCATTTTCCAACGAGTGTCCCGGCCTAAAATTTAAAGGTATGTATCATGCACGAAACTAGCTTTTCTAAGTCTAAAATCAGTGTTAGCAAGGAGGCCACCTCTCTGATGTTAGTTAGGACTGTGATCTCTTATCAATATTTTCAAGAAATGTAGATCTTCAGTAATCGGTTGTGGACTGATCAGCTTGTTGAAATACCGGTGAAATCACATTGAAATAAACTGACAAACCTTTCGAGGTTGGTCGTCTTGTGCTCGTTTTTCTATTTAGTCGCTGTGCAACTTTGGTTTGATCATGAGTCGGTTTTTCTGTCGTTACTAGAATTCAACCTCCTTATATCCCATTCTGTATGTTTTTAGTGATAGCTGAACAAGGCGACTGCGGTCTCCCCTAGAACTGACAGGAGACAGAAAGTGTGACCGGTTTTTATTTATATGCTGCTTTTTTTCTGACTGTGGTTTCAACTTGGTCTTATTTTAGAAAACACCTGGCCCGACCATTTTGCGCGATCTGGTTACTGAAAATAGAAACTCTTGCCTTGGCGAACGTTTATCTTGTCAGTCAAGAAAGCAACACACATAGCGGATCAAGAATTAATTAAGGAGTGAATGGAATAAACATAGAGATGTTTTGGAGAAGAGAAAGTTTTCAAGAAAGAGGAGTTAAGAACGCAGCTGCTGGTCTTCAGATATCAAACGTAATCAGTTTTGTCAAATTAATACTAACACCATTTTTCAATTCTAACTTAATTAAAACTTCTCAAAACGCTGTTTAAAACGTCAAACCCAGGCCGTTCTCCGCAATTATATTCTTATCTTTCTTGGAAAACCAAAACAACTGAAGAAATGTTGACAGATATGGTTGTGTGTTTGGTGAGGTAGATTTTAGAAATTCGAACGAAAGACAGGAGAAGTAATGAAGCGAGACGAATACTGATAATATTTGTGATATGATGCTGATAATATATCCTATAGCAAACGGTTTTAAATAAAAAAAGAAAAACACTTCGTAGCTAGAGAGCTGAATTGCACGTTTTGAAAATATTAAAGTTAATACATCATTTTTAACATTTATAGAGTTTATATTTGTTTTAATGGCAAAGATACTTCGCGCGTTCTGCCCTGAATCTTGAGCCGCGTCTGAATCCCCTGTAATGCTCACGGCACTACGGGTTAGTTACTGGCGCATTTTAGCAAAGAGGACGGGAAAGTCAACGAGAACGTTACTAAACAATATGCTTCTCGAGCTGGCCACCTTTCCGTCGTCGTTTTACAATTCTGGGGTTTTATAAAGAACGTGCGTGAGCGTTATAGAGTATAAATCATTTCAGCCTTCGTGCGGCCCCAAGAATCAAGCTTCTAATTTTTTTCTCAATCCTGACACACCTTCACGTAAGACATAAAAAACGAATGAGTTTACAAACAAGAAAAACGGCACGTTTGGGAATGGAAGGAACTCAGTGCAGCTTACTCCATCAAATGGTCTGTTGTGAAGCGTGCGACGGCACAAAGCAATAAGCACTGCCCGGAATTTATACCACGCATCTTCAATACCAACAAAAAAAGATCGGAAGTAATTTCGAAATGCCGACATGAGAACAATTTTTAGCGTGTGACTTTAGACCTTTTACATGTTTTAACCGTTTCTGTTCATCTTATTAGAATTATATACAACACCTATATTAACAATGCTACTACTACTAATACTACTTATAGTAATGACAACGATAAAGTTTATAGAAGAATATTACGACCTTTTTTAAAATATTGCTAAAGGGGTTGTTCTTTGGGCTACATTGTGTTACAAGAAGTTTTGGATCAGTTTATTTTCACACTGGATTGCTGTAAAGTTATTGCTTTATTCAATATTATAGTTATTATTGAAGCGTGGTGGTAGAAGTCTCGAAAGTCTGTCTTTAGGGCCATCTGTTATACTTAACTTGTGCTTGGTGTTTACGGTTTTTTAAAAGAAATTCTTGCTTACTGTTTTTGTCTACTGTTTTTGTTATTGTTATTATTACTATTATTATTGCATTTATGCGTCGGTGAGCAAGCCAGCCTAGCGGAAAAACACACAAACTCAAGTTTTGTCAATCAAACACTCGTACAGCTGTCAAAGTAGGTTGCGCTGGTGTACTAAGAAACTATTTTCATATTCTCAAATTTTAAATTTAAACAAGAGAATTTAGGAAAAATGAAAGAAATACCGAAGTTTAATTTCAGGAATTAAGTTGGAACCAATAACACATTCACATTTCGTAATATCATTTATTACTGTTTACAAAAGTTTACACGTTGAATTTGTAGGGAAAACTGTTGCTATTACCCTGGTTGCCCAAGGAATGAACGGCAAAGTCTTTTTTTGCACCCAGGGACATAAAATTGTCGACTATGAAGAGCGGCACCTTAAAATTTATGAGCTATGCAAATCCTGCCTTCCGGTAGAAAAGATTCTGACGTTCCTTGTTGGCTTGACCATATATTCGCTTTGATGTAGAAGCTACTTTAAAAGCTTGATATTTTGTTAATTTCCAGCAGTGCCGATAGTTTCGATTCAGGTCAAGCATCAAAACTTGCAAAAACCGTTATAACTGAATTGCCTGAACGAGGAAGTTGAACTGTGAGATGTTTTTATGAGATGTTTCGAATTGCGTTTTCCTCTACAGTCTAGATAAGAAGTTATAATTTTAAACTTGAAAATGCCTTCTCAATTATTGACTGACGTCATAAGTGTAAGATATCCGGTTCAATTCAAACACCGGAACAGCTGCTCGGCTCCTGTACGTATGTTTTACTCGCTCATGTTTCGTTTTAACCGCCATATAGACGCGATTCGTCGAAAACAAACGTAGGCAGCTGATAATAGGCAAAGCAAACTAATATAGGTGTTTCCAGTCACAGGTCTGAACACAAAAAGATTAGTTTCGTATTTCCAAACGTCTATGTACTGCTCTTTTAATTATAGAAACTACAGACAAACGACCAATCGATGCAAAACGACTACCGACTGGAAAGGCGAGTGTTGTCTTAGTAACAAAGAAGATCACCGATTGGCTGATGTTGACACACATAAGATT
>JAOBYE010727553.1:0-10148 GCA_025403585.1 Parazoanthus swiftii | reverse complement strand
TGTACATTTCGTCACGGGACTGAAGAGGCGCTTGCCAGAGGATGTCTGAAATATTGCAAATGCATGTAGCTGTTACAGGCGTACAACTATAGGTTCTTATCTTTTGGCGGTTGTAGCATTGCCTTGGTTTTCCAATTCACAATCAAATAGTTTGAAAATGTTCTGCACACTGCATGCATGCAACCCCGGTCAGCAAATAATTGGTGATCGAATGGCAGAAGATGGCAGCCCACTTTTCCAACTTCGAGCAAGCTGCACGTCTCGAAAAAAGCTATGTACGTCTGACATTACTTCGCCAACTTGACCAGAATTTATCGTACAATTCAGCTAGCTATATCAACTTTTTAATGGCAGTGTTTTACTTTTTCTACCTTATTTTTTCACTTTTTCTTGACTGCGGTACCATCAAAATGGAGACGATGCATCCAAAATTGCGGTCCTTTACCGGACACCTGCATTTCCCTTGGAAGGCTTACGCCACATTTCTTGTCTATTTCTAACTCCATAGTGCTTCACGGGTAGAATTGCAAAGTTTCATAGAAAACAGACTTGAAACAAACAAGAAATGTGCTTGGAAACACAAAATTACAGCGTTCAGATCTTTACGGCCATGAGACAGTCACTGATCATGTGACTCATATACCCCATTTGGGGTATGCGCCGGGCTGTTATAACGAAAATGAACTATTATAATGCACGAAGCTCGAATGCGCACTGAAACCATCATCTCAACAAATTATCTTTAATATACAAACAATTGAAACGTAACCTAAACATGCCCTAAGTAAACATTTTAATGTTTAAAGTTGTATGCGCTAAACAGAAAGTTTTTCTAGGGCCGGAAGAAAAACTCAAAATATCCAATGAGTTTGCAATCCGTAATCAATTTCCAGTTCAGTACATTGAGAACACGTAGTGAACATCGCGGCGGAAGACTGGCACTATAGAACGAGGGCGCGCGCGTCTCAAATGTAGCGTCACAAAGGAGGTCTACGGATGTATATAACTCAGCAGCGGGAGACGGCCGTCAGTTTGAAGCACAAACATAATTACGGCACTGAACCAGCTTAAGTCCCATTGTGAGAAAAAATGAACCGTGAAAATCTAGTTTGCAAAGAAACGCAAAACAGCTAAGGATATTTTTTGTTGTTCACTAGTTACAACTGTGTTACCATGATTAATTTATTCAGTTGTGACTAAATTCTCTTCATTCTTTCTCTGAAGCTTCCAAAGTTGAAGTGGCAGAAGAAGCGACAGTAGTTGACGAGAAACACAGAGTTGGGAAGATTTTGAGTCAGAAGATGAGAAAGAAGACCTTACCGCCTGCCTGATCAGAAGACACTGGAAATGTTATGGTAAGTTACCAAATCACCGCAGTGTAAGTGCCGTCTGTGTTTATATATGTCGTAGCGGCCTCGATTTTTTTTAAAAATTAGCTTAACTTAATTAGCTTATCATTTCTTACAATGCATACAATCTCAATTTACAAAGTTTTCCCTTAAAATTAAGTTGGTTTAATAAATATATACTAAAAAAATAACCATAAGGATAAGTGTTAAATAAATAAACAGTCGAGAAGTTGAAAGAAAGTTTTATCGGAGGAATACTTTTATAGACAATGTAATGCATTTCAATTCACTACAGTTGCATACAAAGTTTCCTTTTGGTTTATTAAATATCAGAAAAATTTTATAATTTTGTGTACATTTCGTCACGGGACTGAAGAGGCGCTTGCCAGAGGATGTCTGAAATATTGCAAATGCATGTAGCTGTTACAAGCGTACAACTATAGGTTCTTACCTTTTGGCGGTTGTAGCATTGCCTTGGTTTTCCAGTTCATAATACGATTAAATCTTTCGTAAGAACGTCTCCAGTTTTGGGATTCCTCCCAAAATCTGCAATTGTTGCTTTAAGTAAGCAAATATTGAGCTGAAAACTGTACTTGACCATGGATGTGTCAGGCCTCAAATCTAAAAGGTCGGAAAGTCTTATATATAGTCTTTGGAAGACGTAACCGTGACTTCTTGAATTTCTTAAACTTTCTAATCTTGTTAAAAAAGAAGAAAAAGTTTTGAAACTACTTTTCTGAAGTTACGGTTACTCTTTAAAGTAAATTTTAAAAAAAATTGCAAGGCTTATTTTGACTATCTTTATATGGTGAGTGGTTTGTTTCTTCTTTGAAATTGCTCCTGTAGCCCTTTCGTTTCACTGAATTTGGATATCAGTAAAGGGATTTTGATTTGATTTAATATCATTAATATGTCGATTAATTAAGTACTTTAAAAATACTTCTTATAACGAAAATGAAAAGTTGTATGCGCAAAACAGGAAGTTCTCTCAGGCAGATTAAGGCAAGGGTCAAGAACTCTGACAGACCCCCAGCAACGATAAATGCAGATTTATTCTTGCTATTGTTATGAAAACACGTAGCTGCGAATTGGAGTTCCCGATTGCTTTTTAAATGCCCACCTTTTGCGCAATCGGATATTGAACTCGACACATTCAATAGCGCAAAGCAAAATTACAATTTAACAACAAGTTGTGAAAAGCTGTAACTTCAGTGTTCTTTGCTCCGTAACCTAGGTTAATTTTCTAAATCCGTAAGCACTGCGTGTATTTCAAAAAAAAAATGAGGCGCTAGCTTGTTGATGATACCAGGGCCAAGAATAACTGTTTATAACGTTTTCCATATCAAATCTAAGTTTGAACCAAAAAGATAGTTGGTTTATTTGGGTGTAACCAGAATACTGTATCAAGAATTATCACTTTCAAATTTTCGTTTTTATCACTTTATGGGTAAACCAGTCGGACCCCAGATGCTGTTTTTTGCGGGTTCATTCTGAAATTGTTTTGAACAGTGCTATTTCAACATATTTCTTGTATACTACAAGACTGATACTTTTTCGTGTTAGTTTGTTGTAAGTTTACGTTGCTACAAGAAAAATGGAGTTTTCTTTCGTGTGTATTAGTAGAAATACAATGAAAATAAGAAAACAGAAAAAGACATTCAAGGAAAAATAAATGAAGTGTTTGCTGTTCTACTGACTTGCGCTACTTCCATGCAAAAGTTCCATAGAAAAGTAAAAAGCGTGCCGTCTGCCAACCGAGTTGTTTTTGACTTTAGTTTCTGGTTGGGACAAGACTAAAGCCAGTGAGGCCTTAGTAAATGCCAGTTTGTTTTTGCACAACCGAGACGGAACGAATGCATACATTGTTAGAAACCATGCAGCACTTAACCGGAAAGAAAGCCTTTAATAAATCACTTTAAAAAGAGATTCGTTCAAGTACTACATTGGGTAATCCGAATTTACATTACCTATCCGCTAGAGCTTTAATTTAAGAAGGCCTTAAACACTTACTTATTTACAAATGTTTTTTAATCTGGGTAAGTTGCTGATTTTAGTGTATTTTTGCATTTTTTACAAGTTTTTGCCTCTTATATATTGTATTAATTATGTATTAGAGTTTTATGTATAGTTCAGTTAACATTGTGTTGCGCAAATGAGAATTTCTAATTGATAATTGCATTAGACCCCACAAGAATACAATATGCAATGGTAAAAACACCTTTGGAGTCGAGTTGGGCTTTGGTAGCACATCCGCAAAGTGTGTTTAGTGAAAACAGCTAATATACCTGTTTTACGTAAGTGCGCCTGAACAGTCATGCCAACACCGAAAAATTTAAGTTGATACCGACTATCAGTTATCAAATGAGACAATATAAAAACAATTCAAACGCGAGCTGGATGGTTACGCCACAATAAGTATTTTTTGTTAATTTTCTATTTATAAAAATACGCGCAACTTTGCTTTTGTTTAAACACTACTTGCGAGCCAGCATTTGTAACTTTCCGTAAAAGCGCGTGCGACCATTTTGAAAAAGCAAATATTGTGCTCTATGTCAAAATTTGCTTCAGAAAACACACACACGCAATTGGAATTTTGGTACCAAGTGCGACCTGTGCCTCGGGCGGTACTGAAATCTACTTTACGAAATGCTGATTTTTCAGTGCCATAGAACTCTGAAAACTGTTATTACATCGTCAAAACCACTATATTATGAAAAACCCTGGAAGCGACATTGATTTTCGGTTCTATAGCCATGAAGCAAAATCGACAGTATGTCGACTTATAAACTTAAAGCCCCATTGCGACCAAGACGCTCTGCCCGTGACTTTTGTTGTTTCGGTTGGTAGTTTTCCGAATAACACTTATCAAAACGTGAGCGCGGTGCCAATTGATATTTTTTAATTTTTGCCGTTTGTAATCCATTTACATCAACTCATAACACAGTTAGTGAATGTTGGGACCTTAATGTTGAAGACTCGCATTGCATCTCGGTTCAAAACGGGGCTTTAACCGGCCTCTTAGACAGTAGATTCATACGCATATGTTGGAACTAGAAGTTCATTTGTGGTCTCCACAATGTCGTCGTTTTTCAAGCTCGGTTCTTGTTTGGTGCAGGGTATGAACAGTCCCATCACGGAGGCCAGGATACAACATCCTGCAGACATATAGAAAGCAGGGTTGTATGACTTGTAGGTGTCCGCCAAAACACCTGTAAAAATGAATAAAGATTATTTCCGTTTGAAGTAGTTTCCACGAAGGACACTTTCGTTTCTTACTTTACATACGGAAATGTATGGGACCGATACTTAATATAAGTAAAAGTGTTGTAAGCATGAACAGTAAAGCTGACATGTGCAACGCGGGGTAATTTAAAACTCGTTGCAATAGCATAAAATCCGTAATAATTTTTTGATGCTTTTGGATTTATTTCAAATATTAAAACACAACTTTCTATTACATGTGACAAAACGGAGAAATTTCCCGAAAATTTAATGAAATTCATTAAATGATGATGAAATTCAACCACTTCTGGTCTACGAAAACAAAAAGATCCCGATCAAGATAGCCAAACAAAGAAACAAACTCCACATTACCTGCTAGAGGAGGGGCACATCCCAGGAACAGTGAAGCACACAAAAACAGAATTCCAAAACCAGATGATCTCTTTTCAGGATTGTCGAAGCAGTTCAGTGCCATAATATTTAGACCTGCCATAAACAATCCATCGATTAAACCGTACGACACAGCAAATACTACCATGAGCTGGTAGTTTGTCAAATATGGCATAACCAGAAAAACTATTCCTGTGAGAACGATTGAAACTTCAAGTACAAGCCACGGCTTCACACCCTTGACCTGGCACAACAAGCCACTTGCCGGTCGAGATAATGTTGAAGTCAGTCCAATAAATAGATAAAGCTTGCCGGCGCCTTCATCCGAGATGTCCAGTTCTTTTGCATACTGGCCCTAGGGGAGAAATAGCAATAATGTTATTTTTGGTCCTACTAGCAGTCGTATCAGTAGTAATGATAATAACAGTAATAATAATACATGTAATAATAACACTGATAATAATAATAATAATAATAATAATAACAATAACAATAATAACAATAATTAAGATGATAACATTAATTTAATAATATAGGTGACAAATTACTCCTTAATTTTGGCGCGTTTTGTGTATTTGACAAAACGCGCGTGAAATTATTTTCTAATTTCACGAGTCTACCATTTGGTTACCTTTTAATATCATGGGTGACAAATTACGCTCAAAATCGCCGGTGGATTTTTACACGATAATTTCACATGTGAAATTATAAATTAACGCTGAAATTTCGCGCCAAAATTAAGGAGTAATTTGTCACCTATGATATTAAGTAAATAATCACCATGAAAATTTTAACTCACCTCTCAGAGGCAAGCAAAATGGAGAATTTTCCCCCTGCCAATAATTTCATTTCTTTGAACAGCTGTGAGTTCTACTCAAGGCAATGCCACAGTCTTTACAAACAAACCAAAGTACTAGTAGTAGCGTTTTTAAATACTCATTAATGCACTGTCACTTGCAATTACTTGTTTACGATTTAGTTCAAGCGTCTTGAATAAGTAAAACTCCGTTTGAAAATTTAACGAAGCGGCATGAGTTATTGAAAATGTTGTTAGCTAAAGTTTTTAAAGGTGATAAAGGTTGAACTCGACATCTGCTTGCTTTTATTTGGCTTATTTTATAGAAGAAACAGAAAACTCGCCAGCTTGCTATGTTGAGTTGTAGAACCACTTAGGAATTTGTAAGTACACTCGAGAAATGCGAAGCAAAGTTGGCTGCGCTCGTGTTAGCCCAATATCTTTCTCGTGTACTGACAAATTTCCGCGTGCTTCTATAAAGCAACATAGCATGCGAAATCGTTCTTTTAATTTCTATTTTAACAGTCCTGGTAAAGTTGGGTAATTTCTTTGAAAAATTTGGGAAGATCTTGGAAATGTTTGAAAATCTTTGGAGAACTTCCTTAACTGCCCGAGGTATTGAAAACGTTTTGCGGGTATGTTAGGAAATCCTCAAAACGTTCTGAATTCGAAGAGCTCGAGAAAAGTATGAAAGGAAAAATGGGGGTTCACTACATGTAGATCAGTGTTGTCAAATTGACACAAATATATTGTCTTACCAGGTGCACCATAGGAATGTATCTAGCGAAAAAGCCAACACAGATGACTAGAGTAACCAGTACAAATCTTGGGCTTCGCCATACGGAGCAGTCAAACATCTTTCCTTTGGGTGCATTCTCTTCACGAACTTCATTTGGATCATACACACAGACCAGGAACACAACAGCAAAAATTACTGCTGCAACAACACGAAATGTCCACCGCCATCCAAGAGATGACAGAAGGATTTCTAAACAGGGGCCGTATACCATTGTTCCGGCTGTCTGTCCACCTGTGGCTATTCCCACTGCCAAAGATCGCCACTTGACAAAATACTCCGGGATAACAAGAATTCCCGGTAAAGTAATGAAACTGGAACCACATCCAAACAAGAAACCGTAGCTGAAAAACATAACTTCCATGCTCTCGGCAAATGAAGTGGCAATCAAAGCAACGGTACACAAAACAGCTCCAAATATGGCAACCATTCTACAGCCAAACCGGTTTACCAATGCCGCAGTTACAGGCCCCAGCAACGTTGTCATTGACAGCGCAAGCGACGCAACCCATGCTGCAAAGCATCGCAAACAAAAATATGTTGGCAAATTATACAATAATACCCGTATTTGTTTAATTTGTTGTGATTTTAGTTGGTTGAACGTAGTTCTGAGAAGGCCTAGGGGCAGTTGTTGTTGTCCACGAGCTGCTGTTTTGACAACGGGCAGAAGTCCTCTTAATTCAGAATCATTGTTGGGTTGATTATACAGTTCGTGTTTATTTAGCATTAGGGGAGACAGGATGGCCGAATGCATGGTTAGCACTCATGCCTCCCAGCTCTGTGAACCCGGAATCAAGTTCTGTTGGCGGGGATTTATCGATATCCTTCTGACTCCAGGGGATTTTCTCCGGGTTAAAATCGACGTTCACGCAAAACTGTTTGCCGTCGAGCGATGGAAGAATGGGCAACTATTCCCAGCGATAAGACGTTAAATAAATGTTTAAGGTGGCTCAAAACAGTTTTATAGTTTTCAATGTCACTGAACTTTGTGACAGGCGTTTGTAGAGGGAGATTACTCCTACTTGTTGATAGCTGGTGTTACTACAACCTGTAACCTTATCAACTCTCGTTTTGCCACAGAAACTTGTGTTAACATGGCAACTTGACAAGGCCTCGAAATACCTTACTTTTAGCATAAGATTGTGTTTTAAAATAATAATTCGGTAAACTTCTTTTTTATTTCATCAAAATTGTTTGCACATCAAAGAACACATTTAAGGAAATTTTCAAAATATTCTGTCAAGAGGTTTTGGCGCCAGATGGTAGTTATGTTCAATATTTTTGGTTTGGTGGCAGCAGTCAAACAGCAATTTTATTAATGTGCACGCGGCCTGCTTTAGTGTCTTATTTGTTACTCATATTTTATTTTTATACTTTACAGAAAAATAACGCTCTCTATTTACGGTCATCTAATCAGTGTTGATCAATTTCAGCCAAAGTACAATTATTGCAACAGCTACAATCTCAGGTATTTCCCCTAGCTACCAAAAGTCGTTTTGCAGGTTCGTAAAAAATACTGAAAGGACAAAAATTCGACATTATTGCAGCAATATTGAAACAAAGGGTGTGTGTGTGTGTGTTGCTTTAATTTATAAATGCTGGAAAATTTATCCTGTGAGAAGAGATTTCTCAAATCGCCATGAAAAACCAGAGATATACTAGATGAACATGAATATATGATCCAAGATTTCTCTAAAGCTAGCTCGGTTCTTTGACCCTATAGAATTTAAAACCCATGCAGGTACACCCTACATTTGGCAGTAAATTGACTTTGTTTTGCAGGTAAAGTAGTAGTAGTTGGTGAACCTCTTGTTTTTTTTTACATCAAAGTTGTTCACTTATCAAGGAACAGTTTTAAAGAAAGTTTCAAAATATTATGTCAAAACGTCTTGTGAGTCACTTTAAATTTTCAGATTTTAAGATGGTACCAAAATTTCTTAACAGAATTCTTCAAAAATTCTTGTAAACATAATCATGCTCCTTGATGGGCAAAAGATTAAAAAACAAAATACGAGGCTCATGGTTTAACGTTTTGTGCAAAATACAGTTGAATTCTAAATTAGGGTGTGTTTGAGGCTCTTTCAAGTTGCCATGACAACCAAAATATCAGTCAGAATAAAAGGGTTGATAAGCTGAAATGTTACTGTAACATCAGCTTTCAACAATTAGAAATTATCTTTTACTATAAACAAGTAAGCTTTTCATAAAGTTCAGCAGCAATGTAAAATCGAAAACTGTTTTGAGCCACCTTGAGTTAATTATCACATTGAAAGTTCAAAAATCTCCCATATTGGATTTCTTGTCGGCCATGTGCTTCTTGGCCAGCTTGGATTTTTTAGGACTTCAGAAAAAGGTCTTAAATGACTCAAAGTTAATGGAAAACTGTTGGGATGAACTTTTATTAGTAAAAACATTAATTTCACAAAGATAAACAGGATTATTTTCGTTAGGAAAAATCAATGCCGACATGTCACTAAAACCTGGTTGCCATGGAAACATATTGATCAAAAACAATTTTAACCAGAGTTTTAGCCCCAAACATGATAAATAAAACGTTTCTAAATTTTCATAAGCTGTATGCAGTTACTTTTCTTTTAAACGTTTTGGACGAATTTTGCTTTACATATTGGATGGCTTGCAATGTGCAATTAATTTCTATGTTCTCATAACAAAAAACTTACATGCAGAAGATATATATACTGATAAACTGGCTCGAACTGAAGGGTCAACTAACATTAAAAATTGTTCCTTAATAAGTTTTAAGAAAAGTCGCCAAACTTTGAAGTTCTATTAACCTTTTAAGGTTCGTTCTTAAGAGAGATTTGGATGTAGTGTGGGCACTTTTAGCTCCTTTACTCAAAGTCTGAAATAGGAATAAATTGCCCACTCTATTCTAACATGGTCTGCCACAATCACATGCATGTTAAAATGACAACTCACCAGCACTTTGTTTGCTGCTTTTAAAGTACTCCATTAGAGTTGGCAGGAGAATACCAAAACTCATGCAAAAACCCATGAAAATTGCACTGGATAAAGTTGCAGCGAGCAGTACCAACCACGCCCAGGGTCCATCTTTAGGATGAGGACGGGACCGCTTGAACTTGAACATGGCAGCAACGTGTGTTAAATTGTCTCAGTTAGCTAAACAGCTCTCAAGTAGTAAGTTAGTTTTCAGTTGTTTCCTTGACTGCTGATGAACGCCAATCTGTTTCCTTTGGTCAAAAACAGTTCCAATTAATCTACAATTACCCGTAACAAAACTACTACTCAGACAACTGACTTTAAGAATTTGAAAACTAAAATGCCACAAATGGAAGAAGCAAGTCAATTAATATAAAGCAGTAAAAAATTGGAGGAAAATCAATATCTCAAGAGCGGTCTAACATTGGCAAAGTTTTTTTAAAAAAGAAAATAATGTTAACAAATATGTAGAGTGAAATTTGTGTGAATGAGCTCAAACCAATTGAAAGCAGTTGACACAAGTGAACTTCACTAAAACTAAAAATAATATAATATTTTAAAATTTTCCAGAATAATAATTTTTAGTAAGGAAATCTGCATAAATGAAATCATTTAATTTAAAGTAAATGATCTA
>JAOBYE010727542.1:0-10149 GCA_025403585.1 Parazoanthus swiftii | reverse complement strand
CAAACAAATTTATACAAAAGTGTGCTTTATAAATTTTGCAATATTTGTTTCTTAAACCTGCACCAGATTGAAATCAACAAGTGCAAAATTTAAGGAGTTTTCAAGGAGTCTGTGATAAATTCCAAAATTCAAGGGCTTTTCAAGCGCCTTTGAAAATGAAAACCAAATTCAAGGGGTTTTCAAGGAGTTTAAGGAGTAGCACGAACCCTGTACACATCTACACGTTTCCCACAGTACATTTCTTACCATGAATCTGTGCATTAGGTGTGCAGGGGTAGATCCTGGCTGGAATGCAGGTTGAAGTTTTGGCCTTACTGGTGCGTGGATAATCTGCATTATAAAAAACAGTAGCAACCACGTTATTAATGAAGTGAATGTGCTAGTTGCTTTTAAAATATGCAGCAGTGATTCAATTTGGCAAACAACAACAACAACAACAACAACAACAACAAGTACTTTATTCACCCAGAGTTATTCATATGTAAATTTAAAAAAATATTTCAATATATTTCAGGTGGGTGCTGACTACCTGAAATAACCATAGGGGCTAAACTAGTCAGGTAGCCAGTGACTAAAGAAGTATATCTAAGTTAACTCGGTACAAACAAAACAAAAAAAGAACGAAAAAAAAAGAAAGAAAAAAAAGAAAAAGGATAAGCAGAGAAAAAAATAATACAAGAACATTAAACAAAAATATACGTGTGTACGTACACGATGACAAAGACTTACACGCACATCTATTTGTAAACAATATAAATACTCATACGACTAGAGTGGTCCCCTGCTATCTTGACCTCAGCTATCGTTTCTATACTACAGAAACTTAATTTTGTATTACTTTAAATAGAGTTCTGATATAGCAAAATCTTTGAGGGGAAGGAGGTGACAGTCCACAACACTGGCAATAGCCTTCTCCTATCGACAAGTGTGCGGATTCTTTTAAGTCCCCCGATAGAACGTCGAGAGACTAGACCAACGGCTTCACACTCCTGTCCACGGACGGTGTGACGAAAGAAGGTCGCCCAAAGCTCAACTCTCGACCAGACCCGAGGCATTACGGTTGACAGTCAGAGTTCTTACCAACTGTGTCAACCACGCTCACGCATCTGAGGCTCATTGGTGCATTGGTAAACTGGAGGCCCCTCGACTTAATTAATGTTAGTTATAAATATCAAAGCCAAGAAGAGGCATCGTTTCTAAAATGTAATACTAAATATTTACGGTTCGGTCTTTTATATTGAACTATATGATTGTATATCAGTCAAACGAGCGAAATTTGAAAGTGTCGTGCGGTGTCGGATAAGTAAGTTATGGTCGGACTGTTGACAGTTACCCATTTTGCGTCAAAAACAATTCGTGTTTAACAGTGTTTACGTTTTTCTAGAAAATAATTTTGATTAGTTTCCAATACAACCTTCCCCTCGTACTTGAGGTTTACAGGTTGGGTCAGCAGTCTAAGAGGATAAGTTAAACTGATTTATGGCTGACTAAAGATTCATAGTTTGAAGCTGATCAAAGAGCAAATGTGAGTATTTGTTGATATGGATTCTCTGGGTGGGGGTCCAGAATAACAGCTCACACAAAACTGAGATGGTGTAGCATTGAGCTGCATGATAGATATTGAAGTGGTGTCACAACACATCCAGCGTTTCTGAATTACTTGACTATTTGGATTGGAGTCCCCTCTGAGCTACAGTACACAGAGCTGACATGTGTCGCGTTTTAATGAATATACTGGGATCAGAAAGAAATTTGTTTTAATATTCGTGTGTGTGTGATGGGCTACTGGGTTGAGTTCTGTATTCGTGTAATGTGCCTTGGAGGAGGGGTTCTTCTTCTTCAGTAGCGCAGGTGGGAGGCAGGGGATGGGTTTAGATGGGAAGGACACCGAGGTAAGGGTTTTACACAGTTATGTCCACTCTAATTGTGCATTTTCCCCTAACTTTTAAACGGGAATTTTACTGAATCTATAAATGACAACTGAAGTAAAGCATGCATGCATGCATGCATGCGTGCATGCATGTATGTATGTATGTATGTATGTATGTATGTATGTATGTATGTATGTATGTATGTATGTACGTACGTACGTACGTATGTATGTATGTATGTATGTATGTATGTACGTACGTATGTAAACAGGTCCCGAATATAGTGACATGCTTGTCCATAAGAGCTTCAACGATGCTTATTAGATTTTTTAAGAGTATAGTACATGTATCATGCTATTTGTTTGTCCGAATACTCATACTCAGTTAGACTTCTATAGAGAAAATACGGGACTACTGTATTTAATATATGTGTTACATCTTCTTTTAATACACAAGAGATAAGTTCTCTGTTAATTGCACTGTTACCATTGTAACCGAAACTACAAGGTAAGAGGGTTAGGAATAGTAAACAGAGGCGTTTCCTAGGATTATTTTGAGTAATTCCCAGTTTCTCAGGCTATTTAAAAAACAGTTTAAACACCTTTATTGGTCCCTTCCTCGCATGTTCTGATGCTCCATCGCCCTCAGTCAAACTGTCAACCTCGTCAAGCTCAAGAGGCCCTGCCAACTCAGCTTTCAGCTTTCGAATATCTGCAAGAATAATAAAAAACTAATTAACAGAAGTGCAGCTCTGACATATACAGTTAAAACGACAACTTACGTTTATAAGCAGACTTTCAAATTATCGTTTACTTGTTAACTAACAAGTTATGACCAGTTAAGCCCAACCACTTTTCCTCATTCTGAAATTCTATTTAAGCATTAAAAAACGCAGACAGTCCACATGTACCTTTGTATTCATCATCGTCATCATCTTCATCAGCCTCATCATCAAGCCATGCGTTTTTTACCCTTTGTCTCCTTTTTCCCACAAGTGATTCAGCATCACTGTCTTCAACACAAGGGTTTGCAAACATTGCATCCACCAGCATATCGTTTTCAACAAAACCATATGCACCATTCTAAAGTAAATTTGTGGTGTAAATAGAAAGCTTTTGTGTTGTAAATGTTCAGCAATAATTAATAAATTTAATCCATGTGCCTGCATATCATATATAAAGCAGTCGTTAAAATTTAAGGTACAGTAACATATACACGTAACCTTAAACAGCTCAGTATTGCGAGAAAACAATTTTTTAAGCCAGTTCCCCGATATATGCATGTCCCTTTTTTTACCATTTCCCAGTTTGGAAAGCACATGTATATCCAGCTTCCCGTCATGTTAAAGGCTGGTGAATCCAACCCTTAATGCTTACAACTGCCTAAAATAGTGCATTTTCGAGTCTTACCTGCATGTTAAATTGCAGCAACTCATTCATATTGGAAACTGGTCATCATTTGATAGAATTAGTAAAAAGTACCACAGTTTTTGAAACTGACAAAACTGGGGGAAACAAAACTGTAATGCAAAGAAAAACTAGGTAGAACTGAGCCAGAAGTTGAACTATACATTTGCTTTACAACATTCAGGTCAGTCTAACTCTCGATTTCCTGGAGTACAAACAACCACAATCACAAACAGAAAAAAGAACTTTGCAAATCACTGAACCGGTCAAACCAGTTCGTGAACAATGTAGTACGGTCTCATATTTGCACTCGTTTTGATGCATATTTGCACTCTAAATTGCCATGTCGTATAATAACATCAAATACGGTCGTTTAAAAAAATGCAAACATTTACCTACTTTGTACAATATATTCAATTATATTAGTATGCAAAAATACAAGCGATAGTTCCTGCATATATGCTCTAGAAATTTTGCTTTTCTTACAAATCTCTCATCTGACAGCACAAAAGACATGTTTTTTAAAAAAGTAAAAATTTTATACCAATCTGTGATTGTGTTTTTTAAGTCCCCGAACTTTTAAATCATTTTCTGATACTTCCTCAGGGTTTAAATCAACACATGAGTTTTGTTTCAGGCTGCATTTAGCAATCTTAGTAATGGAATATACGAACTCACGGAAATTTCTTTCACTGACCACGTTCTTATCTCTGTTAGTATTTCTGCATAATTACTCAGTTGAATGTATTGTAATTTCAATTCGGCATGCTGTCGGATTGCCTTTTCCTTCCTTATGGTACTTGCCAGGCTTGTGTTTGCACCGAAGCTTGTACACGATTTCTGCAATCTTGTCCATCATTGGCCAATTTGTGTTTTTGCCTTTAAGTTGAGGAAAGTCAACACAGCAGCTCAAACACCGTTTTTACGCGAGTGTTCTAGAGGGCTCACTTCATCGTATCCGATACTTCTTGGATGAAGGGTACCACGGCAGTACCACCCAGATCAATTTGTCGTTCTGTGGAGCAGCCTCTTACTGGGTTGCTCTCTTGATGAAGTTAGTTGGATAGCCCCAGACATTTGTGAATGCCACACAACTCTTCCGTTTTGAGATCTTGCTTAGCCAAGACTGTGTCTGTAATGTTCATCAATATGCTGACAACAGACTTCTCGTTAAAGACAAATACTTATTGCTTTTCGGTGGACTTATACCTCAATCTTGCCACTGGGCAAAATGGGTGAGTATATTGACTGAACTGATATGGTGATGGAAGTTGTTGACTTTTGCCGATTCTAAGCATTCCAAGCCAGTCCACAAACAGCCTGGCTACGTCAGTGTTGCCACTGGGCAAAATGAGTGAGTATACTGACTGAATTGAGATGGTTATGGGAGTTGTTGACTGCTGCCAATTCTAAGTATGCATTCAACGACATACATGTACCTTTGCCATCAACGACATATCTTTGCCACCAACATAGAATAATACATGTACATAGTAGGAGGTGAGACAAGGCCCGCACAGGTACTTCGACGTGCTTCATTAACAAAGTCGTCAATAATAGCGAATACAGGTGAGACCATGGAATATCCTAAGATGAGGTAGGATTTTATCACTTTATAAGAGAAGAAGCTGTGATTTGGAGCAAGCTGCGTGTGACCTATAGGGCTAAACCAACTTGTATTGATGTGAAGGATGAAACAACATCAAGACACAATTTCCTGGTCTGGCCTGAATGTCTGGAACTGTATAAAGTCTGCAAATTCCCTTGCGTTTTTTACAGCAAACCAAACCTGGGCTATTAAAGTTTCATCATTGCCCCTGGAGGAAAATCAAAGCGATTCGAAAATTTGGGAAACTCTGAAAGTTTTAAACACTGACAAAGATTAGCTTTAAACCTTTTTAAATCGCCAAGCAGCAACGATATGTACACTAAATACAATTTATTTCTCCGTGGAGTTTATACATGTCTTTGCTACTCATGAGTCAGTGTACAAGTACATGTACAAACTATATTGATACGCTCATAATCTTGCAGTTATTAGCTATACATGTACAAACCAGAAAATTGACTGTACCCGAGTCTCGTTCTTTGCAACCTTGTCAGGAATTACATTCTCACACACACCAAACTGGCCCTAGAAGAGAAATAGACACGGGGTGTATCACCACTACAATCATCAAGCAGAATTCTTAACTTGAACATACGTTTGGCATAAAATAGACATAAAAAAACATGTTGTAAACGTCACTTTAAAAACAAAAATACTACTTACTCTTGCAACCAATAAAAATTGTTAGTAAAACACACCTCTTTGTCAGTGTAAGCAATTTCCTTGTTACCCAAAGGGTTCCAAACCAGTCCACAAACAGCCTGGCTACGTTCATGTTTTATCCTAAAATGAATACGATAGATGATCATAGGAAGTTGTACTTTAATAAGTACTTCAACACTCTGCAGGTGACTTCCACAGAAGTTTTCAAAACGTCAATTACAATCATTAACAGTCCTTCTCAGGACGATCATTACATTTTATTTCAATAATGACGACTAGAGTTCAGCAGGAAAAAATTGTTCTTTTAATTAATAGTTGCTTGGTGTTCAAACGCAAAAAGGCTACATTCACCCTACATTTATCCTGTATTTGTTCGTACAATCTGCCACTTTTTCTCAAACCGACTGGATATTATATTTAGCTGTCACGCCGATTCGTTAATAGGCAGTGTGTTGCAATCTTGACCAAGATATCACACTGTATTGCATAACTAGAGTATTGATGACTGCTATAAAGTAGCGGGAAGTCGGTTTTGTTGGAATTCATTTAGAGGTCATAATTGCAGCACCATTTGTTACCCCTAGTAGTTCTTCGGTTTCTTGACTGATACCGACGTCTATTACTATCCTTTAGTCTTTAGAATGATCGTAATAACTTTTAGAAGGGGAACTGGGTGAGGTGTAGCGTGACAAAGCGGAAAACAATTTTTCAAAACATCGACTGATATTCTGAGAAAGGTCTGCCATTATGAAGACTTTGAGTTATTCCTGTGCATGGTTCCCACCCTTAACCAAACTTGAAATTCAAAGATTTTTGAAGGACTATACAAGACCTTTTCTTCGAGGACCTTCCATGGTAAATAAAACTCAAAGTTAACAGTTATTCTGGTGTTAGGGCTGGCAAACAGCTCCTGGTTTTTCAAGGAACTCGCCTCTCTTTCAAGGATTTTTCATAATAATTAATTTTCAAGGACCGTGGGAACACTGCCCGCATAATTACATCAATGAATAAATTAGCTGTAGAAAGCAATTAAAAGACATGTAAAAAAATACAAAATAAACAGATTTTGTAAAGGTAGGACCGACACAACTACCAAGCAGCTTCAAAGCAAACCTTTCAACAGCCATCCCTGTTGTAACACTCCAGATGATAATCTCTCCATCAACACTGGCACTGGCAAGGAACGTGCCACAAGGAGACCATGCAGTCATTGATACCAACTATAAATGAATGTAACACAGTGTGTACTGAATACCAATGCCTGTATATGTAAGCCAGCTTACAGTATTGTCAAGTTTTTTGTGATTGAAAATTCAGGACCGAATTCAGTAACAGTGAATTATTAAGCAATGCTCTGAAACATACTTTGTGCAATTCAATTTTTTTTTACCTTATTAAAAGCAATGACAATTAAGACTGCTGTGGTTTAACTTGTCACTTTAATAAACAGTAGGGTTCGTAAACTAATGACCAACTGAAATTCAAGGACTTTTCCAGGACTTTCCAGGTTGATATTTACCAAAACCAAGGACCTGAAAAAGCTAAAAATAACCACTGAAACAACCACGTAGACATGTGCAACAGATTTAACTATGGGGCAATAGCTTTGCCTTTTTTTGTCAGTTTTAACAATTTCGAGTCGACATGGTTTCTTTAATGCAAGTCCTACGTGAGCAAACTCCTTTGACAGCAATATAACTGAGCTACATGTATATATTAAAGTTTTTCAATTCATGCGGCTTCATGTCAAACTTAGCAAACTTCACTGTCATCCCAGAAACGAACAAAAACATATAACTGTTTGTTCTTTGTTATGAGGTTCAAACTTTCATCGAGCAGTACGTAGCACAAATTAATCTTCCTCTTGAATTTCTCTTTTAATAGCTTGGTAGAATAGGGGGCCAGTCGAAAACAAGCAATATAACTTTTTCTCACCACACGAAAGTTTCATAGCAGTTGCACTGTCACCAATATCTTGAAAAACGTTTTCAATCCCTTCCTTTTTGTGAAATGAATGGTGTTTCTCAACAACGCACTGAGCCAAGCGTATCCCGTCTTAAGCGTGTCCTCTGGCCAAATAAGACACTTTAACGGAACCAGTGGATTTGAGTGCTGCTGCTAAACTGCCGCCAGATGTAGAAGGAATTGATAAGCTAGACGAAGTTGCTGTCGAAGTCATACTTGAAGCACAGATAAACTGCATAATGGGAGTTAACCTTGTATCATCAGCGATGGCAACTCTTTATGCTTTTTCCATTAGTATGACTTCTCTGGGCTGATTCCCCATGTTTGAAAAGTCGAAGGACTTTTGACAGAAGCGACAACGCACTTTTTGTTTGGAACTTGGGCATCTTATCACCCAATCTTTGTAGGTTGCATTTGACGCCCAGCTGTCATTAAAAGTACAATGGCCTGGCATTCTTCTTACTTCAATCACAGATTCAAAAGGGCAGGAAAAAGAAATAATACCTCCACTTCACTGCCTTTGAAAATAAATAAAAACAGCCTGAAGCGAACAAAAACATTTCAAGCAAATGCGGGAAAAAAAGGCGAAGTGGACCGTCAAATAACAGGGGTGGCTCGGACCCAGTCTCTAATGAAGTACTCTGACGTTTTCAGATAATACGGGCCTTTTGCTATGCTTTTTAGATTCATTTTTCGTACACATCAATCGTGAAAACGCGAGTGCAAGTATATGTATTCAAGAGATAATTATTTACTGAAAAAGAAAATGCGACATTTTCCAGGTTTTCCAGTCCTGGATTTTAATTTTTTGATTTTCCAGGACCCGTATGAGCCCTGAAATATTTTGTTCTAAATAATTACAGAAATTATGCTACTGAACTTCATGAGAGGCGTACTCATATGCTGGTGTTACAACACATAAACGTTCTAGCTAACAGTACACGTATCAACTCTTGTACTCCCACTGAATTTTTGTTTCCATGGCAACTTGAGAGCCTCAATAAACACCACCTCATAGCAATCAGCTGAATTTTACAGGATGGATGGAATTCGTCTTGTGAAGTCAAAATAATGTTCGACTTTTTGAGCTATGAAAAATAACACTCTTATAAGTTCAATCCCCCCCCTGGACCAAGAGCAAGGTGATGCGCACCAGTAGAACAACATATCATGAAAAGAAACGAGATCTGGCATATTCATAGAAAGCATTTGACAAATGTCGCCAAACAGTCACTCGAACTGATCCCTTGCGGTACGCAAAACTGGGGAAAACCGAAAATTACCGGAGAAGATCTACGGAACAGGAGGTTAAAACTGTGGGCAGTGTAACGCCGCAAAATGTAACAACTGACGCAAAATGTAAGATCAACCCCAATGTATCTTCTTTTGACGCAAAATGTAACAACTTCTTAACGCGAAATGTAACAATTTTTTGACTTAAAATGAAACAACTTTTCGACGCGAAATATAACAACGCAAAATGTAACAACTTTTGCCTGAAGTTAAAGCTAAAACTTTAACATTCTAAAGGGTTGAGGAAGAGAAATTAAAAGCCAACAAGGTATAATAATACCCATGGAGACAAGGGTTTAGACTGGGATTTGGGCATCCCAATGCTTACGGAGGTGTTTACCCTATACGGATTTCTTGTATGCGAGTTTCATCCAACAATACATAATTAGTATATAAATTATAATCACATAGTTTATCGTTTGATTTAGAACTAACACTCACGAAGTTTTCAAAGAACAAGACTGGTAAGTCTGAAAGGCGAGTGCAGTTTTCGTTCTTTGTAAATTTCACTAGCGCCGATAAGGCCAAACTACACAAAGAACTATGAGACACCCTGTTAATCACACAGTTGAAATATTTCTCTCTAAAGTCAACTCTTTTCCTCTGCTTTCTTTTTGTTTAAACAACTGCTTGTTTTTTGTTTAACCATTTTCCTCAACCCTATTTTCGAACAATTTCTAACTTTAAGATTTCCTTCCCTGCTGTAAGACTTGGCACTGATGACTTAGACAATGGGATAACTGGAAGCCTTTGGACGATAAAGATTGATCTATTAAGTCGTCGATCACTATTGTTCAACACATTTTCAGGCTCTTCCCAACCTTTTTCTTCGGCACGAAAACTACAAGTACTACTCGCTGTACGTCATGACTTCCGTGCATTGTACTAGGTTGTGGTGTTGTGCTGCGTGTTTTAATTCTTTTTCAATCTGCCTTTGCAAGTAGAGCCATATTTCGTCAAGTTGGGGTACAACTAACTTGGATTTGAAGATAGGCTGAGAACAAACAAATTAATTTTTGCCTCAGCACCTCAACTCAAGCTTGCAGGAAAATATAGGTTTCCACCAATTTTGCTGTTCCTCCATTGGTCCGTTCAGAAAATTAATTACACAATCTGAAGATCCAACAGATATTTACACTCTGTTTGGTACAGATCAACTGCTTGGAATCCTTACAGCTAAGTAATTATACGCGTTAACGCACAGTTTCTGTACATGTATATCAGTGGAGAGAAAAACCATATTTTAGAAATTGGATTTAGGTCTAACTTTTATTACACGTATAACGAGAATTTTATTACGTAAAGGTCCGTTGTAGAAACCAGTATGCTATATTTTTCCATG
>JAOBYE010727531.1:0-10150 GCA_025403585.1 Parazoanthus swiftii | reverse complement strand
CATTTGTGTGTTGAATCAAAGTTTAGGGACTCGGCTTATAGCTGAAACTTTTCTGATTTTTTTTGGCGACTGCGAAATCAAATTTGCGTCGTCCAGAATGGGGGTCTCGGCTTATAGCTGAGATCGGCTTAAAAGTGAATAACTACGGTAATTCGCTCGGTCCTCGAATACTGTTGCGTAGTTTGGCACAACAGCGGGCACAAGGGCCTTCCGTATCATCCTACCGGGAAAACCGTATTGTTAGGCTCTCGCAAAACTAAACTGCTCAAGGCTAGATGCTATGCGCATCCTCCTCTACCAGGAAACAATACGCAACATCGCATCTGGCGGTTACTTATCCAGACACTTACCGCAGACCAGAGAAAGTTCACACAAATATGATCTTCGGAATAAATCAATTTTCTCAACTTTTAATTGCAGAACAAATCGATTTTAGAAACGTTTTTCCCAAGCATGACCCCCTTTTTAAATTAGTAAATAGCTCTTAGATTTTAAATAATAGATAGATTGCAAGTAGCCAATCCGAATTTTTAAATCATAGTTTATCGTTAATAGCACTTGCTAATTGCATATTTTATGTAGGATTTCTTAATAATTGTAAAAAATTGTAATTCTTTCACAAGCTTATAAGCCCAGACCCCAGAAATGAGTTTAAAAAATGTGTAAATTTAACGTTTTTCTTATTCTCAAATGTAAACACGTTGTAATTCATTTTAATGCGAGAATGTGTATTAAAGAACATCATCATCAAGATAACTAACATCAAATTCTTTAAATCGTCAATAAAGAATCCCTCGAACTTCTAAAAACTTTTTGTTTATATGGAGGGGTACATAAAAGAGAGGGGATTTATGACAAACTTGGATGCAAAAATATTAGAAACGTAAGGTGACTGAACACAGTTATAAATATTCGAGTACCTATTCTAGAATGTGACATCGGTTTCAATGCTAAGAACTGATTAGTCCAATTTGGTTCTGTTTTATGGAAAAAACTTCTCATTATATTTTTACTTTAAGTTGCACACATGTAAGTGAGACCGTGACGTTTTCTTAAGATTAAGGTTTCGATGTAAGGTTCACTAAATTCTAAATTACATTATCGAACAATTTTTTAAGTTTTGATGACTTAAACCATGCAAAAATTGAAAAACTTCCAATGGTAAGATTCAGAGCAAACTTGGAAAAGGCGATATTTCCGTGCTTTCTTACATTTCTGCGTTGCCATACGAATACCTCTATTATCATTCAGTTCAAAAATTCTGTTTGGTTGAGTGACCATTGTGTCACCAGCAAATAATGGTTTACTCATGCGTAGTCCATGAATCTATCCATCAACGTGCGTAACATTGGAATGCGGCGATTTTCAGAGTTTTCCGAAGAAGACTTTGCAAACAACAGTGAAAAAAAGTTGCATGATAAAACAATTATTGAACTCCGTTCAAAATATCAGTGTCGCGCAACAAAATATTGGCATCTGCCTTCAGCATCAGCAAATAATAGATTGCTCGCCACTGACCAACAACGATTTGCTCAACTCTGTCGAACAATAGTTTATTATTGTATTTTGCTGTGAATGATAACTACTCTGAAACTGTCGAAAACGTGTCCAGCCACGTCAAAGGCCGTGTTACACGGCTCAACTTGCAACAATGATTTTCCGCGCAACATCGTATCATATCGTCTTGTGTTGTGAGTTTTTGAAACCAATTGAAAAACTTGCATTATGCTGCCGAACCCAGAAAACTGTTCCCGGTAACATGTTACTCGGGGATCAATCTTCTACGATACGGTGTTGCACGGAAAATCGTTCTTGTAAGTTGGCCCGTGTAACCCGGCCTTGATAGATAGTTTACAATAGTGTCATTTTGTATATCTAATCATTACAAGCATCATTTGTTGTTATCATTATGCAACTTCTTACCGTTCTTTGCCCCATGGCATCGAACCTGAGCACTCTTTGCTGGCAGCAAGGGAACACACCCACGATTCCCGTTGTTCCAAAATTCAAAGGCATCGGGTGGTATTTACAATGGCCCAACTCGCACAAAGGGAAGTACTCCTCGCAGCGATAGCACCACAACAGGTTGACAGAGCCCCACAGTCTGCAGGCGCGAAAAGACAAATGCAATACAGTCCACCAAGGCAAAACATCAAATGAATCATTAAAAATACATATCTGTGGTTAAATACACGGAAGAAAAACAGTGGAAAGTACCATACAAGTATATACAGTCCCTCGGCTTCAAAATTGTCCTCAAAGTCTCTCACGCAAATGTTCACTTTTTGGAATATTTCTCATGCAGCTTCGGGCCTGTATAACTCAATACAACACATCATCATCATCATCATCATCATAGACAATTTTGGTTTCTGTTAAAGTAGAAAGAATTAACATTCCGGACTAAAAGCTCCGGTTTGCTCAAATAAACTTATAACTCACCTCCAATAGACTTCTTTCCAAGACTTTACTTTCTCCCTGAGACCCTGAAGATAGTCGTTGACATCCCAGGAGGGATCCCTTAGATGCAAACGGGAAGATCTGTTAGGATCGAATACTTCTATAATGATCTTCTGACAGCTAAATATAAGGTTTCATATGGAGAATTATTGCTAGAACAGATCAAAAACAGAGTAGCCAAATTAGTGTATCAAACAAAAGGTGATAAAAGTTCTGTCGTAAAAAAAAACTTGGCGGCCATTATGTCTAGAGAAACTAATTCCATAAATACCAAATTTAACAGTTTTGTCCCCTGGACGTAAGTGATCGATCGATTTCAATATCATTTGTCAAGGGTTCCTTTAAACTGTTAGACCATAATGTGGCTGTATGACAAAGAATTAACCTAATGTGACTGTAAAATATGCGACTGCTATCTACTTCAGTAATGTGGCTGTAGTACACGTGTTTTGAAAACAAGTTCTCCGTAGGACACGTGACCTCAATGAGTCCACGCTAAAGTAGCTGTAGGACACGTGACCTCAATACGAGTAAACACTATAGTAGCTGTAGGACACGTGACCTCAGTATGAATTCACGCTAAATTAGCTGTAGGACACGTGACCTCAATATGAGTCCGTGCTAAAGTAGCTGTAGGACACGTGACCTCAATACGAGTAAACACTAAAGTAGCAATCTACACAAATATGGCTGCGGAACCCTTGACTTCAAAGCGGTTCTTATCTCAAGTGGCTGCAGGACACGCGACTTCAATACGGGTCTTACTTGATATGGCTATAAGACACGTGGCCTCTCTTGTCGATGGTCATCCTGTTTGGAAAAATAGCTGATGGTGGATCTTTGAACATTTTACTAGTACTACTGCTTCACTATGGTATGGCAAGCCGATTGTAGCAAAATTCAGTGTATTAAATTCATTCAATGCAATCCTTAAATTCATTCAATTCAATCCTTTTATTTATTCAATGCAATCATTTTATGCATTCAATTCAACGCAATCATTTTATGCATTCATATCGATGCAATCATTTTATGCATTCAATTCAATGCATAAATTTCAATTCAATTCAATGCGTATACATTCTTTCTATCCAATCCTCATATTCACTCAATCCAAACTCTACATTCATTCAATCCAATAGTTAAATTTTGTTCACTCGAATATAATTTTCATTCAATCCGACCGCTATATTCATTTTAACTCAACCCAATTCTAAAGTTTATTCAATCTTCCTGGGACGAGCGCGGCAAAAGCCTCGTTTTCAGCAAAGCCGCCATCTTGGTTGCGAGAAAACTTTAAGTTGGCGAAAAGGTCTTTTGGCGCACGAATCTGTCGGAAATGACAACTGAGAAAACACTGATGCATTATAGTTTGACATCGAAAAAGATCTCTTCGAGGTTTTGTTTAAAGTACTGGAGAAAACTGGTGAAAGTATGAATGCAGACAGTACCCAATTTCAAGAACAAATTGCGGTTGTTAACCAAACTGTCAACCTTTTGAGGTCTATAACGGAGACATGTGATATTACTGATGAAGATCGGCTCGAATGGCAGTCTCTTTCAAGAGCCTTTTCAGATATATTAGCCTGTTTGCAGGAACATTTGTGAGGTCATCATCCATTAGCAAGCGGCGATGTGAAGTTATTAGGACGGGATCTCCTTGGCAGACCACCGTTCTACACAAGTGCTGAAACAGAAGATCTCCGTGGAATCGGGTTTTCATGGGAAAAAATAGCCTGTTTGTTTGGTGTATCTCGATGGACGATTTATGGCAGAGTTCAAACGCTCGGTTTGTCTGGACTGGGCCATTTTAGTACACTATCGGATACACAGCTTGATGAATAATCAAAAACGAAAAGGAATAATTTATCTATTCTTATATGAAAATGAATAATAATTTGTTCCTTCTATATCAGATATGAAAAAGAACAATAATAATTTTCACTATCACTATAATCATTTGTTCTTTCTATATCGGATACGAAAAAGAACAAAAGTGTTTTCTGTATTTCGGAAATGCCTGAATATATTAAAGATTCGTCAAAATCACTAGAAACGCTTAAATATATAAAAGATTCGTTAAAAATTCGTCAAATTCTCTAGAAACGCTCAAATATATAAAAGATTCATTAAAAATTATTTTCAGTATTTTAGAAAAGCCGAAACACATAGATTCATCAAAATCTCTAGAAAGGCTCAAATATATAAAGACTCATAAAAAAATTTTTGGTTTCAAAACTTTCCTATAGATAGATTGAAAAAGAATGCATAGCAATTAACGTAAAACAACTAGGAACATTAGAAAAACAAGAGATGGTAGATGAAATCCCGCAGCTGGAAATGTAACATTATGGAAGTTAACTAAATGATAAGATGTGAAAGTACGGAAAAAATTTTAAGGCAATTAATTTTAAAGGGGGCCATGTGTAATGGGGCCTTATGTAAAATGGTAACACGAAAAAATTTAATAGAGTTGAAGTAGTAACATGAAAAAAAAACTTGAAAAATAGATGGTAAGGTATTTATATAATTTTATAAAAGGTAACACGAAAAAAACTATTTCTTTATGGTAGTAATATGAAAAAATGTGAAGAATAGATGGACAGGAAATTAATTGAAAGAAAAGTATATAATTATGAAAATATAATTATGAAATTATATAAAAATACACAGAAATATATAGAGAGAATCTTGAAACAAACAGACTGTGAAGCATTTGTTCAAGTAGGTAGAAAATATGTTTGTGCATTCTATATGACGAAACTTAACCACTGGATAATTGTACTGGGTTCCTGCGCAAAACTCCATAAATGAAATGCGCTTTTTTCACATTGACAAAGTCAAAATCATTCACCCCCAACATTGGGAATTAATCAAGAAGTACTGATTGCACTGCTTTTCGAATCGTACTTTCAACATCCTCTTCCTCCAATACCAAAATTCCTTCAGCGTTCACCGAGTCCCACTTGATTGTATGCGATTCTTCCTAGTCATCCTCTTCATCCCAGCAGCGTAGTAACGCAAATTCAAATGGCTTTTTTTCTTTCTTTGGTTTTTTAGAATTTCCAGACATTGAGGGCGAGATTTTACTTCTCTGAAACGAGGAAGAAGATCTCAGCCTCTCTGTTTTGCTCAGACGTCTGCACAGCCCAGAGGAGGAACTGCTTCTCAGCATATTTCGTGCAATTTGTAGAGCTTGTTCGATCCGTGTGCCGCTGGATTCCTGTAATTCAGGTCTTCTTTCAGTTCTAAAACACGAATCAGTACTCTTTGGAGTTCTTAACAGTCTGGAGGCCTCTTCTAACATGCCCGCAACACGTTCAATTCTATTATCTTTCTCCATCTTCCCGCCACAGACAACCATAATGGCGGGAGTTTTGCTGAAAACGAGGCTTTGGCCGCGCTCGCCCCAGGAAGATTGAATAAGCTTCTGAATTGGATAGAGTGGAAAAAATGTGCGAGTATTGGATTAAATGTGTATTATCGCTTTTGAATTAAAATGAATAACAGCGGTCGGATTGAACGAAAATTATATTCCAGTGAACAAAATATAACTATTGGATTGAATGAATGTAGAGTTTTGATTGAATAAATATGAGTTTTGAATTGAAAAAGAACGAGTATTGAATAGAAAGAATGTATACGAATCGAACTGAATTGAAATTTATGCATTGTATTAAATGCATAAAATGATTGCATTGAATTAATAAAAGGATTGAATTGAATGAATTTGAGGATTGCATTGAATGAATTTATTACACTAAATTTTGCCATACTATGGAGTATTGTCAAGAGAATATAAGACAAGAGAATATAACTGCATTATACTCTCTTGGTATTGTACAACACTACAACACGAACGCATTATATGTTGATTTCTCACAAGGACATGCAAAATTTGGCCGATCCCGAGAATGTTCTCAAGTAAGCCCATATATTTTCGTAAACTTTGAGGCAAACCCCAACGTTTTTATTGACGAGGTTCTTACAAAACAAAGAGTGTATCTAAAAGATCCATATTAAATAACGTTCTGTATATAAACAATGCGCAAGCAAGGGTCTCCGTAACCACAAAACACACAGCAAATCACCAATTAACAAACATAATAAATACGTTACAAAAGCCCCGATAATACGATGTATACCTAGCTACAACTCTAAATAAGTAAATACTGAAAACTTTTAAGCTTAGCAGTAGTTTATGAAAAAATTCGACGCCTTGATACTTACTGATGAATTCTGAGCTCTATTCTTTAAAAAGAAGCTCGGTATTATTGTCATTTCTAACCAGTTCATTAATACTGCGACAGTTCTTAACTGAGGAGGGGCGAGAGTTCGAAAGTTTAACACAATAATACAGAACCTTGTTATTTTACCTGCTAACAACACAGCCGAGGATGCGCTGAGACGTTGCTGTCAGTAAACGTCTACAAGCAGAACACCTGTATGGTTAAACAAAAGACAGGTTAGGAAATCCATCAACTCTCTTGTTACTGGTCCTCAGCAGTTCTCTGTTTTCATTATTGGATTGGCAAAATTTTTTCATTTTATATCTTATAAAATCGAAATTTCACGATGCTGATAAAATCTACTAAAGTAAATTTGGATTTTTAAATTGGTTGCCTGATTTGGGTTGTAGTCAGAGATTTTGGCTAGGGTTTTGAGTATGAGATCTTTCCAAACAAGAGTGGTGAAAACTTTGAAGGTTTCAGAAGGTGAGTGGAGCTGTGAACGTCCCTCTCAACTGGCGTGGTGAAAAAAACATTAAGGAATTACAAAAATAGAGATCAAAAATCATTATAGCCAAAAAATGTTTTTGTTATCACCTTCAATGCCAATACATGAGGAAAAATGAATAACCCGATCTATTTTTGGTTACGTATATGTCTTCACGCCCAACTGCTACCTTGTATAATGGCTTGCGGCAAAATATATGCTAGTTTACAATAACCAGATTTCGTACACAGTTTTCAAATCTAAATTCCATGATTCTTACCACCTCATTATAAAAAATCGGTGACCAAAGAAAAACCTACTTGCATTCAAATTACTCAACAAGTGAATATAAAGGAAATAGATTCAACTTTAAAAGAACAACCTTTGGTTCACCTTAATAAAGTAGCAGCGTTTTCAGGGGAGGAAGTTGATGTAAACTTCTCTTCGAACAACTGTTCAATCTTCTTGCAAAACAGTTTGCTGAAAAAACAAAGGAAGACAGTTTGTCATTTATTCGAGAAACTGTATTTTTTACTTTGCCTATGTACACACGTCTATGGAATACATCCAATCATGTATAGCTACGGGAATTCTCAGTCAACTGCTGCTCCGTTCCATCGTGTTGTTTGCGTGCAATAACACGTTAGTTGTTTTAACCTTGAAGATCTACAGTAAAGTTTAGGTTGTGCACTGTTGCCAAATGTGCAGCTTACTGATCTGTCAACTTATATTTGACACACGTATCTACCAACCTACAGAAAACTGGGGAAACTGAAAAGGAAATGAAAGGGGCGTCACTAAAAGAGCAGCAATGAATGTAACGATGTCGAACGGAAAGAAGTGTCTCTGACAGCAGCGCGTATACAGCCCACGTATGACGTCGAACGACAGCACTCAGCACCCAGGCAACCACCAAAACGTTTATAAGGAGTGTTGGGGTTCCTTTTTATCGATAGGAGCAAGTTGAGTATCGTGTTTTGCTCTGGGAAACAACACAGTGGTCGGATTATGATTGGAACGTACATCCTTGAGGTTACTACGAATCGGACACGGTGACAACTCGATTACTGCGCTGTCGAGGATGAATTGAAAGATCTTCAAATTCAGCTCTCGGCAAAAACGGCATCTGAACTTTGCGTTACTAACTTTATTTCAATAAAATCTGAATGGCTGCAAGGGGCTGAATTTAAAATATATAAAATCTTTGTTTTGTAAAGGTAAGAGTAAAATGGGTTGTCAAAAGCAACAGTTGATAAAAAACAAACTAGGAATTATTATAAAAGCAAATACACCGGGAGATAAAACTATTTTTATAACGGCACGTCTGACAGCAAAAAAGGCTAAAACTGTTAGAGTTTCTAAGATTATTTTTCTGTTTAGGAGGTAAAATGGGATGCAATTTGTGTTCAGATCGGGTTATTTTCTTGAGATGACTTGTGATTGTTCTAAAGCTTGACCGTATGGAAAGTTAGGGCAGATTATTCGTAGTGCCCTCTTCTGTATCCGTTCGACCTCTTCCAGGGTTCTTACTCAGAGATGCAAGTGCCGACTGAGCCAGCCACCCTAGCACTACAAACTACCAACAAACGTATCTGTCAACCCACCAGTACCAAGTGACAAACTAGTAACTCGTGTACGTTACCTTTAACTTCTTACCTTGGAATGCCAGCCAGTCTACACATCAGACAACCTACTACATTAGTATGTTACATGTCTAACAATCTACTTATTTCGATCATTTTAATTCTGATGGTATCACCACAGACACTAACATTACATAACGATATTCAAAAACAACATGTCCATATAACACGAACCTAAAAACACGTAGCAAAAATAAAGTCAGGGATAAGAAACAGGACTGCCTGAGCCGGTAAAGTAACAGCTTTCCTTTGGATACTTGGCCGTCAGTAACAAAACGCATAATCCCACTGACGATCAGTTGCTGTTTTAATATTCATTTTGAGCAACAATTTGTTGTCTTCTGTACAAAATTTTCAAATTATCAAATTGACAGGAGATGTTGTCGTTCTAGAGTGCCTATAACGACAAAAGCATTAAACTCAGAATCAATGAAACATTTTTAGATCCTCTTAAACAACAACAAAGAATTTATCAAAAATATTAAACAGTCTACAAATTACTTGAACATCAATATAGTGTGTATTCTTTGTTAACCTTTTGAACTTGTCTTTCCTGTCTTTGATGTCACTTAGCTCGTTATGTGTAAAAAGATGAGCGATCCTGTTCCAAGAAACAACAGTTAAAATCGTTAGAATGCGGTTGAGACACCCGGACAAACACGAATACTTCACTAGCAACAAATGCAAACGTGTTTTCTACTAACTACAAAGTTTTTGATTTGTTAAGCAAATCAGGATCATTTAAATAACTGAAAACGGGCTTACCCAATCTTTGCGAAAGTTGTTGAAAATTTTTGAAGGAGCAAAAACAATCTTGATAAAGAACACATTTTGTTTTGTTTGTATCCTTCTACAAAATCTACAATCAAAGCAACAGAAGACAACATGAAAACGATAAACAATTTGTTATAACTATAACTTCATATACTCCCGAACATTTTGAGGATTGGGCGCAATTAAAACTGAAAATCAACCTTCATCTTCACGAACAAACTTATGTTTCTCAACATTTCCTTTGCAGTGGGTTTTAGGTTTTCACAACATAAGTCAGGTAATACTCACCTCGTCACAAGTTTGTCATTTATACAATTCATGTTACACGGAGTGGCAACAATGGCCGACATGTTCCGATGACAGTATTCAACACTTTCGGTCACCTACAACATATATTTTTCTCCATCAACTAACGCATGATGGCCTGTTCACACTAGCGATGTGAACGCAAACGCAGAAGTTGAAACATGTATCACACTATACATCCTCGGAAACCCAGGGCGTCGAACAGAGAAGAACAGTGTAAGGGTAGGGCGAAGAGTGGAGACTGGAAAGAG
>JAOBYE010727520.1:0-10150 GCA_025403585.1 Parazoanthus swiftii | reverse complement strand
GGGGGATTTCGGGTTTTCTTAACAACTCAACACCAGTGAAATCACGGACAAGGTCCGACCTCATGAGCAACTCGGGCCGAGCCCACCCAACTTTTGGCCTACATGAAACAACATGTTTTTATTCAAAACCCTATTTTGCCTGAGAACCAAGTCAAGGCTATATGTACTGCTGACTGTGCAACCTGAAAAAAAGCCCTGGAAACGAGACTGACAATCGAGTCGACAGGAGCAAGTCGATTAAATAGTATCTTGTTTTTTTTAGACCTGGATGTACTTCACATTGTTTCAAATAAAAGCCATACCATACAAAATTTGATCAGAGTCTGGCGCACAATGCATACATACTGTAGTAGTGCTATTCTAACCATGTCGAGTTTCAGTATAGTTTGCTCATATTCTGCTCAACTCCACTGACGTCTTTCACCTTTATTTATTTGCGCTTATTTGTCGTTATTACTGCTTTCACCGCAAGAGTTGAACCCTTAATTACAGAATCAAACGGGTCCATAGATATCTTGCTAAATTGTCATTGCTTGTCCCCAAACAATTCAGGAGAATTTTGCACTACATGTCAGAGAATTTCAGCTGAGTTGATGATCAAATGCAATATTCTTACAACGAACAAACTTGAGTAATACTTTAAGGAGAAGATAGATGTTGATAAACTTAGTTGGCTCACTCGCCAGCAATCAAATTGTTTATTAAATTATTTCGTAAGATTTAGCAGTTTTTTTAATCTTGTTTCTACGTGACAAGGCCTTTTCAGTTAGTAAGAAATTGACATCTAAAAATGGTTATATCCCGTTTCAATTTAACAGGTTTTCAAAGCACCGATAAATATAAACTCCACTGAAAATGCTTCCGGAAATGCTCTTTCAAGTATGAAAAGCACTCGAGGTGAATTGATCTGGCTTAGACTGCTGTTTGAGATACAGGGACTGGAATGTAGTGAGAGTCGTGTGAAATCGTACACTGTCGTACAGAACCTTTGTGAATTCACTTGTATATTGACAAATGGGAGCTGTGTCTTGGATTTTTCTACCATGCATGCATGGCCCTACACTTCTCAATCTCAGTGAAACTGGAAAAATGAATAAATGATATTAGCATAGAACGGCTGAGAAAAATTGAGAAAAATTTTAGCCTTCGTCAGCTTTCACCAAAGTAAAAACCGTTTCAGTTATCAAAACTGCGGTCTTCAAATTTTTCTGATATTTGATATATTGACTTTGACTAAAACAGAGCTTGTCTACTAACTTAAGAACTTAACGAACCGTAAAAAGTGATAAGACTTTTTAGAGTAGCTTTGGTCTTAGATCAGCTTTTGTATTTTGGAGCTGTTCAAGTTTGTACTGAGTAGGATACTGATGATTGCATTGATTTTGAACATTCCGCACACTCAGATTCTTGGTATGCTAAACTTTCTTGTTTGTCGGTAAAACTTGGCAGCATCAATGCAATGCAATGCAGCGTCACTTTTTGGTGTTTTGTGACTTAGTACTAATAACATATTTACAGTCATAGTTTTCAGTTTAATAAATATATGAATTGTGGTATGGTTTTAAATAAGAATACATGCTGCAAATATTTTCGAGGTATAGAATCTCTGATTTGTTTGGATGTTTAAAAGTATAGCTCAACTTATTGTGATGTAGCACTGAAATTCTTCAGTAAACACAGTGAACGTCTAGTTTTAGGACCATTATTACAAGGATAACTTAACTGTATAATTTGGCATTTTGGATGGGGATACTTGATAGCTTTTGATCAAAATAGTCGTCCCAAGGGCAGGGGATTTTTAACAAACTCTGACATAATCAAATTCCACATCAGACTCGCCCTTCTCCCCACTGCCCACGCCATCTCCCCTCGGGTTTAAAACTGATAGGCGGATTATTTCTTGCCCTGCTTTTGTGAAAATGTTTGGCTAATCGCGAGGAGACTTAAGTTTGAACGGGTTTTCCGTATCAAGTTAGAAAAGTAAATAATCTATAAAATAATCTATAAAATAATTGGAAAATAGAAGGAAGGGAACTGAAGCAAAGGCTCGATGGTTGTCAAGAAAAGTGTAAAAGTAATTGACGTACTCTGCACATCTATTTTGGCGCTTGGTATGAGCCGTTGGTTTTCTTTATCAGTTCCAAGGCCAAGTGAAAGGAAAAACCTGGCAGTAAGATATTGATAATTACAAGCCTTTGAGTATAACTCTGTCAAAGCAATACAGACTGTCACAACAGATCGCCTTGCCTCTGTTTATGTAATCCGATCTGTTTTCTGCTTTTTGAAGGCCCACTTTCTTAAACAAACACCTTCACCGTTTTTCTACGAATTAACGAGGTGCTAAGTACTTCTCGCCAACAACTGGGGGACTTCTTAAGGCAGGAAACAGATTGGGTTACTCTAATTTGCAAATTACAGGGTTTATTAAATTGGGCAATGAATTATTAAATAACAAAATGCGTTACTGGTACGGGTCCAAGTTCAGTGAATGCAACAGGTGTTTTGAATCAAACAGATGCACGAAGTTTCTAGGGAAGAAATTCTACAGTTCTTGTTAAAACCTTCAGTTCACCAGATAGATCAGTTCTCATCCTTATTGAGTTTTGTCGGCTCGTAATCAAGTCTTAGGGCCCGTTTGACGCCTGTGTGGGGTCAAAAAATAGCTTGCGTTTACCTGCAATTCTCGCTGGGCCTTTACCTGAAACTTGTTTTTTCAGTTGCTTTACTGTCTTCACTTTCTCCCTCGTCATTGCGCCGTTCCAAATATGGGAGATGAATTTGGCGAAAAAAAATGACAAGCTCATATCTGCCAGCATCCATATTGTTTAGATTGTCATTGTAATCAGCGGCAACTACGAATACGAAACTCGACTATTATAAATGTGGCATGCGGAAATAGCAGTTACGTTTCGTATTCATGAGAGCTAAGCGGTCGGACTAGCTGGGACCACCAAACGCAAAGCACCCTAGCGATGATTCAACAGATCGGACGGACTCAGCCTATCGTTTTTTGCACCAACTTTATTCTTCAGGGCCGCAGCAAGAGGTAGGGCCGGGGGGGGGGACGTGCCCCCCCAGTTTTTCCCCAGTAAATGTGTCAAATGTACCATGCTCAGAAAATTGCTCCAAGTTTGAGAAAACTTGTCACATTTTACTAGTTTTAGACTCTGTGATTTTGTTTCAAATGGCGTTTAAAACCCGTTTAAAACACGTTTTTAGACAAACTAATTTACAAAATATCCCGGGGGTGCATGCCCCCGGACCCCCCTAAAAGGCTCACACCTTCGGCTCTTGGCGGTGGCCCACCCCAGTTTTCAAAGGCTTGCTACGGCCCTGTTTTTATTTAGAAACAGTAGTAACGTTCTAGTCATTTGGTAACACTTGTGCCAGTGCCGGACGAAGTAGATTTTGAAGATTTTATTCTTTTAAATTGATTGTTTTCCGATGCACGTTTTAATTAAATATATTTTTGGTTAGCTTTTTCAGCATGGTGAAATAATACTCCCTAAGAATTTTTGTAAAAGAATCAAACAATTACTGTAAACAGCTTTGAACAGAAGTTCGATCAAAATCAGTTTTGTCATGATTTAGACATGTCAGGCACAGAGTCTATCTTCTGTTGTTGTTCCATGTATGCTTTCTATATGCCTTGAGACATCGTTGTTGGAGCTGCACATCTTCAGCCCAGTTCATACGTCTAGGCTGATATACTGGCGTACTGAACTCAGTGAAGTGAGCAATATTAAAGTTCGACGACACTCTTGTTCTAAAGAACATCTAGGCTGAAAACAGCTAAAATTAGGTAAGATCATACTAGGAGCACATCTTATGCTGAGTCGAGAGAAGGACCATTTGTTTTTGTACTGCTAAGAACTAATTAATACTAAAAATCGCGAGAGTTCGATGGAACCTTTCCTCGGAAACCCAGGGCGTCGGGAAGGGAAGACGAACAGAGACGAACACGCAGGCCCGTAGGCAGGATTTTTGTTGGGGGGGTGCGAATTTTGTAAACTTGGACTCTTAACTCTTAAGTCAAATTTATGGGGCAAACACACTATGGCCGTTTTTTTTTTTAGTCGTTTCGATTTTTGGTAGCTCCAACTGTTGTGATACAACTATTTGGGCTCCATTAAACCTCCAAATGCGGACCTTTTTGCGTCTATGCCCGCGCACCCCCCCTGCCTACGGGCCTGACACGTCCCCTCCCCTTTCCCTTTCTCACGACGCCTTGGGTGGATCCAGGTTTAAGTTGGATTTAGTATTTGGCTCCTATGCTAGTACACAGAGCGGTTGACTGTTTATTCAGATATAGTGAGCCAGATCAAGTCTATAGCTAGCATTGTATTTTGGTACAGATACACAAAAGCTAGATATCGAGAACCGATCATTCTTAAATTGAATGTATAGTTAAACAACCTGGGAACGTAAAGGAGAATTACTAAACATTTATTTTCAAGAGCATTTGAGTCAGAGATCCTTAAAAAAGAAAAAATAAACGTTCAGTTTCAGCCCAAAAGTAGACGATCTTCTAGAAAGAAAAAATATATTTCATGACAATTTGTTAACGAACATGAAATCACCAGATAAATTGAACGCGCAAGCTCGAATTATGTCTAACGTTAGTTGAAATAACTGCATGTGATACAACAATGGTTGAGTTGAAGGATTTTTAAGGATTTTTTCAGTTTTAAAAACTGCTCAAAGCTAAGAAGATTTCTGACAAGGGCCTTGCTAAATAGAAATTGACCAATTATCGATTAGATTTGAAGTAGAAATTAATATATAAAAAGCAGCCAATCAGTAGCATCGTGGAGAAAAACCTGGCACAATAGTCTGACGACGATTCGTCGACTTGAAATATAAAATTGTAAACATGCTAAGAGATGATACAATCAGAATCCTTTTCAATCACAACTGGAGGCCTGTTCGCTATCTCCAGCAGCGACTTGGTTAATTGGGTCATCTCTTTATCACGTGACTTGAGCATTTCGCCCATCATCTGGATGATTGCACCCGAGCTGTCTTTCTCTGACGCCGTAGCCTCTTTTTCACGCTTGATTTCCGCCATGTTTGCTGCCATAAGGTTCTCGTACCGCTCTTTTAAAGCCTGCATATCCAGTTGGTACTGTTCGCGCATGCGTTGTTCGTCTTCGATTTTCTTCTCGTTTATGAGTTCATACTGAAAATTCAACAGAATAAATCATGACAGTTTTACAGTCCTATGCGTGGAGTGTCTTTCACTGTTTGGTTACAATGTGCTTTACATATTAACTTTATTAAAGAATTCGATTGTTTCAATTAAAAACTATATAATTCGTTTAGAGCAAAAAATTATCGACAGCCATAAGCCCCTTACAAAACCAAGGCGCGAGCCGCTAAATTGGTGAAAATCAAGACATACTCCAGCGGCTCTCCTAGGGAAGGAGGAGGAGTCTGTCTTTGATAGATATGTGCGCATGCGTTAAGCCTTTTTAAGCTCCTAACCCATCATTGCCATTTTTGTAGCAAAGTACATTTCTTTTAGCCACATGTAAATTACACCATCCATCTGTTGCATGCGCACATGTTTTACTGCAATAATTCGTGGTCGACAACTTCCTAAGTTCTTGCTGATCAAAACGAGAGGGCAATGCTCACGGGGAAGAAAATCAACAGTTCTAATCCCTAGATGTTTCATTTTGCAAATATGAGCAATTAATTCTAAAAAGAAGACTTTTTTGAGCCAAAACTTGAGCTTTTACCTAAGAGTTGTTCTATTTCAAATAAGACAGATCCCATTCTAGTCATACTACACAGGACTCCAGTTCTCAATTAAACGTCAAAATGCGACAATTAATATTCAGTGGATCATCCCCGTTAGCCGATTACTTTAATACCCCCTCCCCCGCGCAGTTACTCCACTCCCCGAGAATAAACTGAGATGTAGTAACCTTTATTTAACACACTCCACTTTAGAAGATATCCTTGTATTGTGGCTGTAGCAAATATGGATTGATATATAAACTTTAACTTGAACAGGCGTTGTCTTCAATGTTACACAGTTCGAGGCCATGTTCGTATTCGAGCCAAATTCAGTTGTATTAGTAAAATACGGTTTTCAAGGATCAGTATTACTTGTAAGAGAAAGACAAGCCAAGAAGTAAAACCTAAAATATTCCCGAAGTGAGCAATACGATTGCTGATCGTTTGGTTGTTACATTATACTAAGAGTCGTTCAGTATATTGATAAAATCTGATAAGATTTATGAAAAATTGTTTGTCTTACCTCCTTTGCCGCTTGCACTTTTTCTTCTTCTAACTTCTTCTTTTGCTCCTGAAAGGGATAACACAATCACTTAGCAACCAATTAATCATCAGCACGTAAAGTATGACAACTTGTATATTAATCAAACCGAGTTACGAAAAAAAGTTGTTGTTGTAAGTTGTTGTTGTGCACCAACACAGACCTGGAGCATTTTGTTATGTTCCTCCTCTTTAGCCCGAGCTTCTCTCTCGTTTGCAATCTTCTCGTCGTAATCTTTCAGCTGCTTCAAGTACTGCATGTGGTTCTTCATCTCTGCTTTCAGTTGCTGAGGAGGCGGCACGGCCAAAATGAACAAGAAACATGACTCACTCAAGTTTTCTGGATTAACAATTGTATCAAAAGGTGGCAGTTTCTTAGTTGCTCCAAATAACTAAAAGTACTGCTTTCTGAAACCAGTTTCTTGTACTGAAATTATATTTATGAAGGTAATTTTTTTGACAATTAAAACAAGCAGATTTGTCAAAGTTAAAAAAAAATGTGAAAATAGATATTAACAACTAAAAAAAATCCTGTCTTGGACGACAATTGGCATAGCCATCCTTAAAACCGAGGCCTACTAGAATTTTAGCAACACAAAATAAACACGTAAATATAGGAGTTTCTCGGACCTACAAATTATTTAGAGGCTGAGTTCTCCACCGCCGGCCATTTGACTCTCTTTATGTAACCCTATTATGACCCCTAACTATGAACCCCACAGTGACCCCCATAACTCTCATGATGACAGCCTTTAAGACCCCCATTATGAACCTTATTAGGTTTCCCGTTATGAACTTTATTATGACAGCCACTATGATCCCATTGTGTCCCCAATATAACCCTCATGATGACAACTGTTAAGATCCCCATTATGTACCTCATTCGGTTACCCGTTTTGACCCTGATTTTGATCCCATTATGTCCCCAATATAACCCTCATGATGACAACCGTTAAGACCCCCATTATGTACCTCATTCGGTTACCCGTTTTTACCTTGATTATGATCCCATTATGTCCCCAATATAACCCTCATGATGACAACCAATAAGACCCCAATTATGTACCTCATTAGGTTACCCGTTTTGACTTTGTTTATGGCCCCCGTTATGTCCCCAATATAATCCTCATGATGACAGCCAATAAGACCCCCATTATGTACCTCCTTCGGTTACCCGTTTTGACCCTGATTATAACCCCCGTTTTGACCCCCATTATAGCCCTCATGATGGCAGCATTAAAACCTCCGCCATGTTCCTCATTGGGTAACCCATTTTGACCCTGATTACAACCGCCGTTATAGCCCCATCATAACTCTGATGATGACACCTATAAAAATCATTATTGAGGTTTCCCGTTTCATAACCCTCATTATAACACCAAGGCACCCTGCAAAACGCTTGTCACAGTTTTTGCAAAATCTCCCAAAATTTGAGAGGTTTATAAAAATAGTTGAAGAGGTATCGACGTTTATAACTGAGAAAGTGACAAAAAATATGTACTGTCTGGGATTGGCAAAATCTTTCCACAGCACTTTTATCGCATTTCAACTTCGTTAAGAAGCTTGGGCTGCCTGTGAGGTGAGAAAAGCTGCTCCTGGAACGAGTTGAATACTCAGCGAAAACAATCTTACCGATTGGAAGTTAGCAAACACGCTCGCACACTCGTCCTCAGCTCCCCGCGCTTGCTTCTTGTACTCGGACTCGATCAAATCATACGCCTGGACGATATTTTCAAACGTGAGCGAGGAGCCTTGGGCACTAGTAAGTTGGTCGAGGACTGGGTCCAGGATGGCTTTTTTCAACTGCAACAGCAGCTGTTCACATGCGTCTTTGGTGAGTCGTTTGTTCTCGTCGATCCACTGCACGTGGACCTTGTCTGTTACAACCTGAAAGAACAAACGAGAGTTACTCACAATGACTGATGTTATCCCAAAAAGGTACAACTGGCACCATTTTGTTAACCTGACCTGATCATTAATTCTTTTCCGGCACTTGCGGGCAATTTGAATCCGCATCATAGGTTTTTATTGTTTTTGAAGAGGACAGCCCCTGAAGCTGTGACATTTGTTTCGAATTATCGATAGATGAAAACTTCGTTTAATTCACATTTGCAAGTCCAGTTTTTTGCCGGCCATTTTTCACAAGCCTCAGACTGAGTCTGAGTTACGATAAACCTATTCGGGCTTATTCATCGTCTTGTTAAACCTCCAAATGCGGACCTTTTAGGGTCCGTGGGGGGAGGTGCGTACGCACCCCGCGCACCTCCCCCCCCCTGCCTACGGACCTGATCAGAACTAATAACTAACCTCCACTATCCTTCAGTGAATACTTGAGACTACATATACACTAGCTGTGCGGTTCACTCACTGTAAGCTCCTTGAGATACTTGTCAGTGTTAACAGCAGAGATTCCTTCAGTGTCACACTTGAACACGGCCAAACACTCATCCAGGGCTGTCCTGTGACGTTGGTGGATCTGATCGCTGGCGCAAGGTAACTCTTGTTTTACCGCCATCATAGATTCTTCATACGTTTTCAAGGCCTTCGCAGTTGATTCAGAGCACTTATTCTGGATGAAGACTTCCCAAGCCTGTTGGATGTTGGGAACCGCCCCAGGAGTGTTGAGTGTATCCACATAAATGTCCAACAGGGCAGCGAGGGCTACACGGAGAAATGAGTAGGCTTTTGTTTGTTTTTGTTATAATATTTGTGCCTTGCACGACGGTCTTTTTTTTTTCTAAATTCGTATTCGCATTGTTTCTGTTGCCCAGCTCGATTAGCTAATATTGTTACTTCTGGGCAACACTTACTCAATTGCAACTAAAGGAATATTGTATATATATAAAAAAAATATGTTATGTGCGGTATAAATAAAGATTATTGTTGTTTGTTTCTTTTAAATTCAAAAGTTTGTCAACTTAGTTAACCAATCAGCTCATTCTTTCTGCTTGCTGAAAAGGTGCGCAGTTGTCAACTGATTCAGTTTAAGAAACCGATTTCCCTTAGTTCAGTCAAAAGGTGCCTGTAATAACGACTAAGGCCTCTAAGGAGCTAAACAGAGGAAATTTACAGTGGGGATAGGTGAACTAGAACTTCTTGTTTCCCTGGCAATTTTATAATCTACTGGACTCCATTTCTCCATTCTCTTTGGTGTAGTTATCTATCTGCTTCATCTTCTTTGAACTTACTGTTCTTCTGTCTGCTCAATGTTTTGCTCAACTATAAGGTCCTTGTAGCTAAAGTAAAGTGTCCCGGTTAGTGTACTGAATATTGATTATATAAAACCATGTAACGTTTTATATTTTTTGAAAGTAAAGTTTCAGTAGAAAGTACTCTTTTGCTGCGTTAACAATGAGCGTAACCATTGCAAGGCCAAAATTTGGCAAGATTCAGTTTGGCACGGTTGAACAATTCAAATGTTTTATTTTGCTCTACTGGCAAGGATATACTTTCGAATTTTAAATTCAATAGTATCTTTACTAACAAAACTGTATGGTCTTACTGGGTGTTTGAGAACCTTAAGACTTACTTTAAAGTTTTATTTAAAAGTACGTTTACTAACAAAAATGTACGGTCTTACAGGGTGTTGGAGAACCGTAAGATATATACTTAAGAATTTTATTCATAATTACCTTTACTAGCAAAACTGTATGATATAAGTAGGGTGTTGGAGAACCTTAATAATACCGAAAGAGAATAGATGTTTTATTGAAACCATGGATTTTGAATAAATAACTAGGTATTCAGTCGTTAGAACGGGAGCTGTCAATATATCCTACAACAAGAACTTTGAAAAGAGTATAGTACGCTGTAAACTAATCTTTACTGTTCCTTACCCTCTCCCGTAATATATTCGCGGTCATTTAAG
>JAOBYE010727509.1:0-10152 GCA_025403585.1 Parazoanthus swiftii | reverse complement strand
CGTTATTTCCCGTCTCCTTTTAGTGTCTGAATTTGTCTCCTTGTATTAGTAACCCCCAATGACCATTGTTTTTTTTAAAAAAATTAATATAATTCACTCAATTCGGTTACCATTGATAAAATTCGAAGTGTAGTTTATATCTAGGGCACCATCTGTAGAACCAAAACTTTTGATTATCTATTCCATCTCACAGGAAAAGCATTTAACTGTAGACAAATCTCATGAAAACTTCACACACCCACAATACCTTATATGGATGTTCATTGTCCATTGGAAGCAGCTGTTCAACAAAGCAGGTGTTGAGTTACTTTTCACCTGATGTATGCCGCAAGTGCGCCTAACACTAGTGAGTTTTGACAGCAAAACCTCGTTTTTATGTTCTCCTCTTTTTGAACTAGACTTTAACACTCGACGTCTTTTTGCGTAGGAGAAAGAATACTGAAATAATCGGAAAATGGCACAGCTTGAAGCTACAGAAACCTTTTTTTCGAGACAACGAAGCGATGGGAGTTTTTTTGAAGCGACTTATAAAGCCTTCCACATACAGAAACAAAACGGAATCAAACGAACGGCTTTTTCGAGGAAAGTTCAGAACAGCAGAGATTGCTCTGATTCTGAAAGTGTAAAAGCAGTCAAAAGCTTAAAACATGGAGAAGTCGGATCGCCGTTTTCACTACAAGGCTGGAAAACAGAAGATGAAAACCAAAACTTAGGAAAATTCATCGGTCGCTTCTTTAAAAGCGCAAGACGACAAAACAATGTAGAAAGCCCGGTTTCGTACGACTTTATTCGATCACCGGAGTTCAAACCTGGCCATTTCTACGTCCTCTCGCGACCTATGACAAACTATAATTATCGGGCAGAACGAATAGACAGATGTGTAACGTCTTACACCTATATCAAGCCAAATGGACAGTTATGCAAAAACGATTCGAAGCGGAAAATATTCTGTGAAGTGCTCGGTGATAAGGTTTGTTTAGATTGCAACGGTCGTAATGTTAGGGGGAATTTCAACAGAAAAATGGAGGTGATTTATCCGCAGCTTAATTACGAAGCAAATAAGAGGCCTTACGGATATTGTCCGCGTACTATTCGCTTAACAGAGCCTTTGGCAACACGAAAACAGCTAACCGATCGTCCTATTACTGTCAGAACTGTGGCGAGTGCACCGCATTTCTTAAATTTTAAAAGCAGCTCAAGCACTTTATCGTCCGGTAAATATAAACAGGTTGAAAAGACGGAAGATGAAGAAATGATCAAGGTCGTCATTAGAACAAGGCCAGAAACTACATAGCTTTAACTGAATTGGACGGCGAGACTTGTTGCCGATTTTAAAAAGCAAAATTCAAATCCGTTTTAAAACAAAACTCAGTAACGATTTAAAAATAAATTGTATTTTCTGTTAAGTTGCAGTTTTATAAGTTCAGTTAGTTAAAGTAGATTTGTCAGTTTCAAAAATATAAGTTAAACTGACACGTCAGTTGTACTTGTTTGTGTTGTTGTAAGGAAAAAGTGAGAGCATTGGGCGTTCATGAGGCTCAGACAGATATGTGCCCAGATTTCTCAAGCTCAAACCTAAAGTATCAACAGCGTTATTTACGTATCTATGCTGAAATAACAATAACTTAAAAACATTTTCAGGCTAAATTTGCGGTAAAGTTCAGAGCAAATGGCAATTGCCCTCGTCAGAACATGTCCGTCTTTTTGAAAACTGCATGTGCTGTGCTTGTCAGCAGCGATTCACTTAGTAGTATCTAAATGACCGAATAGAAATTTATAATAAATCATTTAAAACTTGGTGAATTCCACTTTGTCAATAAGCGCTCGATACGTTGCCGTAGCGCTTAAAATAGACAAAATGGCTAAAAGTTTAAAACATTAAAAATTTTGTAAATTCCGTAACCCTTGAGTTTCACCGGCGCTCAGTGGCGATGTCTGATGATCACCACTTGGGGTGAAACTCGAAGAGTTACAGATTTTACCAGATTTTTAAATGTTTTAACCTGGTTGATCTATTTATCCAGTTTGTCTAATAAATCATTTATATATTTAAGAGCAGTTCATTGAACAAGACTGAATATAAAGCGGTTTTCATATACAAATAGGCGAAGCATATTGAGGCGTTGCTATGGTAATTTGAAAAGCACACTTCCAGGAAGAAAGCCAACTGTTTCCTTGGCAACTGTTTCAAAGATGATCGCCTACAGTTAGATTTTCTTAGCTCTATTTTGTTGATTCAGCATCATCATGGTTTATCAATATGGATGTTCCAATCTTCGCTCCCCATGCAAGTACTTGCTGGCTGTCCCCAAAAAACACATAAATAAAAAGCTTTGTTTGTAAAACTATCTTAAGTAGAAGCGTTAAAATTCTCTTATTGCATGGATATTGTTGGAACTCAACTCCATGACTGATGAAAACTGGATGAACAGGTTTTTTCTCGTACGTTTGCCGTTATTACCATTTTTTGCATCAAGGGGGCGTCGCAAAATCGACTTGGTACCGCTTAGCGTCCATCAGTAGGTTAGAGGAGCGAGGGAGGAGCAAAACTCGTACCCAGTCGCTTTCTAGGCTGCTGAGAAAAGGATGACACGTAAAGGATGGTGGGGAGGATAGAAGAGAACGCGCAAAGGGTTATGGGGAGGTACGGGTCCAGAAGTAGTTGCAAGTGGACGTTGAGGTAAGACGCTTAGTTTTGTGTAAATTGCAAAGTCTTCTTTGGAGGAGTTCTCTGAAAAGCGAGCCTCCACCATCGATAAGTTCTTGGATTACGAATGAGCTTAACAGTATTCGCAAGCATTTAAAAAATTACAGCGTGAGATATTGGATTATTGCGCATGAGCAAATATTTTCAGGTGATGTACACGCTTATTTTTATACGAACAACGTATTAACGAGGCTCAGATTGGCCAAAAATGTTAAGCAAATATATGGAAAAAATAAATAACAACCCAAGGCTCAGACAAATTTGCTGGTTCTTATAAAAAGCGTGTACCATACACTCGACCAGTCAATTTTGCAAAATGGGGAGATTTTTGAATGAATCACAACCAACCATGTTAATTATTTCTAACCTTCCCCTCTGCGTCAGCTCTTGTTTTGCTACTAAAGACATATTTTCTTATTTCGGCAATTTTTACTTATATATGCAGTGGAATTGAATTAAATTTAACCGAAAATAACTAAAATGAAACGCTTTAACAGCCTTAACTCGTAAGCTAAAATCTTTGACTCTCGTTATTCGTATAAAAGCGTTTACGGCGTTTAATCACACCCTGTGTTTGTTTGTAGCTCCGTATAAAGTGTTATGAGGCTTCTAACTTTTACTAAAATGTATATTTTGCCACTGGTCTACAACTTAAGAATACTCCATTTTTCACAAATGGACAATTAAGAAAAGGTATTTCAGTTGATTACAAGAAGTACACTGATAATGTAATAGTTGTAATGTTGTTAAAATCGTTATAATTAAAATGACTAACAATCAAACTGTTGGTTAAACAACAGACTAAACAGTATGACAGACTAAATATCATTTCACTGTTTTTAAAATACTTTTCGTCCGATCTGGAAGCACAAATACGACAACAAATAAATCGACTCGCAAAAACATGCAACACAACATCCTCATTTCCTGACATTTTAAACACGTTTGTCAACAATCAACACTGGACTCGAGTGCTTTCTGTTTAACTTCTCATCTTTTCACAGCTAAAAACAAAGACTATTGAAATTTGTCGACTGCTGGCATATTCTTCAAACAGTACCTTTACAAATGCAAATGAACTGTTCAAATCTTTCTTTTGTCGTTGAGTCAATAAAAAATAATTGAAGTGGATGAAGCTTGCGCACAATTTTGCAAATCTACACCGTTGCTTTGACAACGAACGAACCAGGTGCTGAAGCCAGGACATCGCGAACATTGATTTCAAAATGCATATGGTTGCGTGTGTACTTTTGTATTCCTAAAATGTTGATTGGAAAATGTACACATCGCCACATCTGCAGAGTATTCAACCAGTCTGGAATCCAATATCTTCCAGAGTTACCTATGCTCCGTACGAAAGGTAGGCAGTTTGTTGTGTGGAACTGAGTGTTACAGAGTAACACACGCCAATTTGGTTTTGCGTAATTCTGGCTTAAAGCACACTTGCTGATATTGCAGCAACATGAACAGAAAAGAAAAAGCTCCAGATATTACAAATAATTATTGCTTAAAAAAATTGCTCGACAAAACACACAGGGTTTGTGTAAACTGCCACGGACATGGATGGGTGCAATGTTCATGAACACTGTTCTGTCTTCGGCTTCAGCTTTCAAATTCTGTTGATTTCATGTAGGCAGCGTTTACCATTGAACTGGTGTTATACAAATTTGCCGGATTTTCTGTAAAATGAATCGCATTTATGAACTTAAACTATTGATTTTGTCGCAGTTTGTTATCAATATATACTGCCATACTAGGAATACTACGGTAAATCAACTCTCAATTATTTTTATCGCCAATTTTTATATGTTTGCATTTCAGATTAAATAAAAATTGTCAACTTACATCCTTGTGTTTTGGAGCGGACTCAGTTTTACTAAAGCATTTGAAACGGTTCCAGGAACATGCTACATCTAAACATCAAACGGCTGAAATGAAAAAAATGAATGTAGTTAGTGCGCATGAAAAGCTCAACCAAACATCCTCTGTCATGATCTATCATTTGTCTGTTTATTTGTCCTTATGATTTGTCTCAGTGAGAAACTAGAACTTGTCAGGTTGACTTTTACCCAAGTAAAATGTTTTTCTTTCTGCTTTAGTCAACGCCGAGATATAAGTTTTTTAATGTTATGTTTATGGACACCTGCGAAATTACCTAGACATAAAAATAAAAGGGGTTGAGTTAATATCATTTCCAGACCAAATCTGACAAATCATTTTTCAAAAACTAAATTCGTGATTTCCTGATAGCTGAACCATCGCAGTACATTCAAATTAGAGACGTTGAACTTGATAACTACATCTGTTTGTCTTGATTGGAGTATATAATTTGGTCTATTGTAACAACATTAAGGCTCAAAAACAGCAAATCATTTATTTGCAGGCTCAGACTTGAGACTAAGAAATTAAAGGAAGGTTTATGTATGTACATTCTGCAATTAAAAGAACTATACTGTGTTTTATACACAGCCCTTTAAGATTCGGACAAAAATTAAAGATGAAAGGAAGTCTTTTTACTTTTTCGTTGTCACGCGCCGCTTCGAAACGCTTCACACCTTCGGTAGTTTGTACAGTAACTATTAATAGCAACAGAATCGTCCATTCGTACGCGTTTTGGCTATTTTTGAACTTCGGAAAACTGAAGGCAGTTCAATGATCGACCTAACAGCGCAGAAACTATTGTACAATTTCGGAAGAGTTGCCTTTCCTTGTTGTGCGAATAACTACATATTTTGTAAAGTCCGTCCCTAACGAAACAAAAAAACTAGTAAATAAAATTAAATCTACTAAGTAAAACCATTGCAAAAAAAGATTAAAGTGTATAGTTCTTTTATTTAACAGATTCAGGCTTAAAAATGCAGTGGTGTCATTTAACACGAAGAGTCCTTTGTCGGAGAGATATGACGAGCGATTGTCTTCCGGAACACAATCACGAGATGCAGCGGAAAACTTCAGTCCCGAGCATGCGTATGTGCCGGCTCATGTCATTCGCTACCTAAACTTACAGCACGAACACATGACACCAGCGACCATCGATGAAGATGTGCAGTTACATGATAACGAAGCGACCAATGACACAGTTACAACGCCCAGATCAAATATTCTCTCCCACATGGCTAAAAGCAAAACTTCCTGGGTTGAGAATCAAGAATGCGTTGTTCAACAGAGACGGACTCCTCTTCTATGCAGCGGCAAAAACGTAAAAACTGTTTCTACTCCATTCGAAAGAAGTCAGAACAGCCTTGAGCGAGCGCCAAAAGGATTCCGGGAAGGGAAGAGATTTGATCTTTTACCGATATCCAAACAACTAGCGCAAAACCAGCGAGAAATCAAACCGGCAAAGCAGAAACGATTCCCTCTTATCCGCATCAGTTCATATCAGACTTTGTTTGCGGAAGGTTTCGACTGCTCTTTTTCTTCCGAAAGAGAAAATCGAAGCCAGAATACAAAAACACGAGCAACGTTTTTCACCAAAAAAGACATCTTTAAGCCAGTGGGTGCACGCGAAAAACCCACCGTTGGTCAGCGGTTGTTTATCGAAGACAAAACAAAGCATTCCAAATCGTTCAAAACCCTCATTGGTCTACCTACAGTAAATAGAAAAGTGTACACTGCCCCGACAGTAACTGTGAGATATGACAAGGCGGGGGTTTCTTTTCCAGTGTTAGTATAGGTGCACTAGACGGACAGGCGAGGAGTGGACTGAAGGAAGTGGGGAGGGCAGGGAAAACTCGTTAATTAGTAGGTTCAAGAAATTGATATATATATTCCCTTTGGTTAGGTGTGTAGTTTTGGGGTGCGTGGATTTGCGTATAACGTACTGAGGGTGGGGGAAGGAAAAGGGTTGCAGAAAGAAAGACTTAAAAAAAAGAAGATGCGTTAATCCATACATTTATCAGAAGAGAGGTAGCTAGTGTCCTTTTGACACTTCTTAGAACGGAGACGAGAAATTGGGTCCTACTGATTCAATATGGTTGTTTAGCAGTAAAAAAAAAGAATGAAAACGTAAGCGAAGTTGGTAAGTGAATGCAACAACTTATCAGTTACAACTTCGGACGCGATAAGACAGCCGAGTTCTTGCTCTTGGTTAATCCTCCCAAAATACTGATACTAATTATATCCAAGTACGTGTGTGACTGTTTTGAAAACGAAAAAATCACCTCTTCTCTATAAATATATAGTACACAAAAGTAAAGAGAAAAATATACTAGCGCACAGAAAATACTGAAAATAAATTGAATTACGCCGATGCATAGTGCAAGTATTCCAGTTCTGTTCAGTTCTGTACAACAGCAACGAGACAAATACTGTAACATACGGTTATCACCACTGCTAAATTACCGACTTTAGACAAAAACAAGGTCGATACACTTTTTTTTTTATTAAAAACAAACTTAAATAGAACATTGAGGTTGAGTTTGCCCGAAAATTAAGAACAAAATAAGAACAAACTGAGGCTGAATCAAACATTTATGCAAGTGTACAAAGTTGAACTGCAGTAGTCCTACAGTACTCAGCTCTCCGATAATGCACCCTTGGCATTCAAAATAAGGTTGGTCTCGCAAACGGCACATCAAATTTCTTGTGAAACAGTGCACAAAGGCACCTCATCGAATTTTAAGCGAGTTTAACCCCCTACAGAAAACATAGCAGTTAAGAACAAATTAAGAACATTTTGAGGCTGAAATTGCCGGGAAAAATAAGAACATTGAGCCTGATCAAAATGTTACTGGTTCTTAATAAAGAAAAGAGTGTAGCTCTGCTTGTGAGCTTTGCCTTGTTTTCAAGCACATGTATAAATATTTTTGATGTGCAGCAAGATCACACACTTCGGCCAAGAATTCTAAAGGCCCTCATTAGTTATGTCTCGGCTTCACTTTCAAGTATGTTCATATATGGGCGTAGTACTCGACCTGATAGATCTTTCTTATACTGTGTGGTTCAAAAAAATATGTACTTATAACAAATATCGAAACGATTAACCTTTTAAGCTGCTAAAATGCTGCGCGAATTACTATTGTTTGTTGCATCCGAATGAATAGCGATATGAGGGGACACAAACAATTTTAAAACGTTACATTTGATGCAAAATTTTTTTTTGGAAACCCGCAACTAGTTTTGACGTTTGAATGGCGTTTAACAGTAAACTATAAATTAAAACAACAAACTATAAATTAAAACAACAAACACCGGCAAACCATGATGGATGCAAAGGCGGCTTAGAGTATCAAAATAATAAACAATTTAATTTCAATTAAAATATGATCAGTTTTATATTGAAATGCATGAATGCGCTCTTACTAATCGCAATCCGTGTGGAAAGGAAACCAGAACTCCATGAATATCTTCAAAGTTTCGCGATCGAATGGTGCGAATCTTCTGCTCAACTTTTGTTTGATTTACTGTTTTCTGTGATAATTTTGTTCCCAGGACTTCTTTCTTGATTATCCAAATTGTCTTCCCTTCCGTTCATGGCCTGGGAACCAGTCAATTGCTACGCCGATTTTCAAATTTGATTCAAGGTCTATGCATTTGTATCTGTTTAGCCTTTGAAACCTTAAAATATGTATGTTGCGTTTCAACTATACCAGTATAAACAATTTTAATTTCAATACCGCTACGTTGCTTGTTAAATATGCAAAACATTATTGTTTCGTGTTTTTATTAAATGATAATCACTTCAAGGTGATGAGTTTTTCACACATGCCGTAATACAAGCCTTTGATGAACTCAACGTATTGAAAAAAAAACACGTCATTTTGAAAACGTTATATTAAAATGCAAATTTAGGTGTTGCGGCCTGGTACACTGGAAGCAATAGTACATCTGCGTTGACTGACTAACATCAAAAACAATTAGTTTGCTCTCATTAAATTGATTGAAGTGAAAGGGAGGCAGGGCCTTTTTATGCTTTTTGTGTTGCTAAGCTTCTAACGTAATAGAAGATATTACACCTTATGCAAATTATTATAGCTTTCCCAACAACAAACATACATAATTCTGAGAAACAAACCACTTGCAAAGTTTTTGTCACTACTTTATGTTTTTCTAAAGTTGGTTCAGTTCTGAAGTTGGAACAAGGACAATGTTTGCTACAACGGTGCAGATTTATGGCGCTTTCATCAAAGATTAGGAGACAAAAACAGAATCGTGTTTGGGACTTCAAACGGTTAAACCGACATATGAACGCGATGTTTTCGGATTAAGAACTGTAATAATGATGAGATAGTGTGAAAATTATTATCACTACTTTAAGTTTGTGATTTTAATTTCGTGTTCAGTCTCGGAGTTACCTTTTTCATACCTAGCTGAGTATATTTTGCCTGTCGCTTACGTTGACATTGTTAAGTTCGTTGTTCAGTTATGTATATTAGATAACAGAGTAAGCGGTTTACAAAATGGATTTGCAAAAGGAACATGGTCAAGATTGTGAAGGAGGAATCTTACGCAAAAATGGCGACTTGAGAAAACACAAGACTAGAGCCTATTTGATGAAGGAGCAAATTATTCCTAATGTGCGCTTTGCGAGGAATTTAGTTTGTGACGAAGCTTCCGCGGAGACCGACGAATCAACGTCAAGAATTCAATCGGATTTCAAACTAGAAAATATAAATTGTAATCTCTCCGAAGTGGTTGAACCGGCTGGAACAGAACTCAGATGTCAGAGTTCGTTGTCGCAATGCGTTTCGGTTATATCTTGTAGTAGTTCTACACAACGCTTAAAATCATCGTCAAAACTACAAGCAAGCCGACGAGAGAAGTATCTCAAGACTACAGCATTAAATAAAAACATTGCAGCACTGCATTCCTTGAGCACAGAGGAAAAATCGACATCGAAGTTGCCTGAGTTGGACAAGAAGCGCTCTAGCTCAAAAGCATACGACAGGCAAGACTCCAAGAAAGGAACGAAGACTCAAAAATATAGTCACTCCCGAGGACCTGTTGGAAAGGTTCCAAGAACCACACCAGCAAACAGAGTATCGGTTGCTGGTAGGAGCATGGAAGGGACTATGAATAGTGTACATTGTTTGAGGCCATTCCTTCCTCTTTTGACACTGACTCAGTATAATGACGTGGACTCGGCTGTTATCGAGGTGGTGCGGGAGTATAATGATACTAGTCAGGGAGCCCTTAACACAGCGCAGTCATATTTGTAGAAAGGTTTTAAAGAAATCAATTTTAATCAAAAAGGTAAACAACCTAATCAGTGTATGCAGTTCGTGAATGTTTATATTAGCTATAGCAAAAAGGCTTCTGTGTACATTTGGAACGCTTTTCAGAATTTGCGCCTCATCCCCTAGCCTTCTCCGAGTTTTCGAAATTTCTGGATCCATCACTTGAATGAAAAAGGTTTGCGACTGCGTTATCACACATCCGAAACGCTAAGTGACTTTCACATCACCTTAATGTGGCCCATATCACTGATTTATTATTGAATACCAATG
>JAOBYE010727498.1:0-10152 GCA_025403585.1 Parazoanthus swiftii | reverse complement strand
CTTTCAATTATGTATTTACAATGAAAATTCTCGTTATACGAGTAATAAAAAGCTCACAGCATAGAAAGTGCTTTGTATGGGATTTTATTCACTCGTGGCTTGTGACAAAACATTCACTCGCTCGAAGACTCGCTCGTTCGTGTTTAGCCACAAGCCACTCGTGAATAAATTCCGTACGTCACACTTTCTATGAAGTAAACTGTATATATTATATATTAATAGGAGGTACTGTGTATGAGAAGCTGGATCTCCAACAAAAATGCATACAAGAAGAATCCAAGAATACAGGATGCTTGAACTCAAGTGGTCATAAGTTTGTACAAGAAAGGAGGTGACAGGCACTTCTTGTAGGCAAATCGTAAAACTTTATTCTGAACATTTTGCCCATTCAGTCTTCTTCAGAAGGGTTACTTTACAGTCTTTAAAAATACTTAGAGCAACTATTGAATTATATGTACAGCTGTATTGGGTCTATAAACCCTGAAAAAACAGTAAAAAAATTGTTTTATTCGTATACATAATGGTGTTAATTTACAAAGGTTAAAAATTCTTTTAAAAATAGTTAAAACAACAAAATAATGATTTTTAACCATGATTGTAAATTTATGTAGTGCCTAGAGTTTTGTACATTTTTGATAAAATAGATCTATGGTATTTAAATGTGTTACATGTAGCTGATGTTTTTTTAAATTTCAGAACAATTCAAGAAGTTCTTACCTTAGAAAGAATTGCTGGCAGTCAACTAGTGGTAAGTCCAAAACTCCGACATCTGTTGAAAATAACAACCAAACTGTTAACAAATTTCAAGTTTTAAGTCAAGCTATGTAGAAATCTGCGTCACTATTTTGGATGAATAGAAAAGTCTCAAGTAGTTATGACTATATAAATGGTGGTGTTAAATTTGATCAAGACCCAGTGTAATGCTATGACCACTTCTTGGCGTCAAATCTTCATTCAAGACCTGTTCCTAGCCAGGGGTGGATATAGGGGAGAGGTCAATAGGCCTCCTCTCCCACCCCCCCCCCCCTTCATCAAAAAACCCTAAATAATAAATTAGCAAAATTAGTAGCAGCTTGTGCACTGCACATTACATGCTCCTGCTGACAGCATTAGTCAGAACTTTTTCTTTACCTGGTCGACCAAAACAAAACGAAGGCTCTGCCAATACTGTAATATAAATTATGTCGATTTTTTGTTGAGCGTCAGAAAAGATCACATACCATGTAAGACATCTGACAAACTTCCATTTATTGGTGAGATCAACTGCAGTCAAACTTGTAGAGTCAAGATCCACCTTACAGAACTTTCAGTTATCCACTTTTCACTCTTTGACAATGTCCCTTTAGTTATGATATTAAATAACAACTTCAACTATGAATAAAGTTTTCTCATCTGACTTCTGATATCACAATAATTGAATTAGGACAAACAATATTTTTCTTAATTATCCTTCGCCTAAATAGAAAAGAAGTCCTGCATGAATGCACAGCACAAGTTTATAGTATCTACATGTGATCAAAAAGTAACTGACTATGACTTCAGGGACTGATCCAGAAAAGCTTGAAAAACAGCAACTAGAAGCTATAAAATTCTTGAAAGAGGGGGCCCAAAATCCCTTAAATGGCTTTTGAATGCTTATTTCAGTCGGTTTCTCATAAATTTTTTACAAATATTCCACCAAAAGGGGAGGGGGCAGGACCCCCTGGGCCCCTCCCTTAATCCGCCATTGGATTTTTTATTTTTTCATCCTTTCCAAGTAAGGCCTAGCCCCTTTTAGCAGGGAACAAAAGGGTTATATTCCAATGTGTAAGGAGTATGTTACGTGTATGATATTAAGAGGGGAGGAGGGAAAACCAGTACATTTAGGTGGCAACTAACTCCTCCCCCCTCCCTCCCCCCCCCCTTCCTTATGGCTTCCGAATCGAACAGAATTATATCATTTTGAAAAATCTAACCTTTTCTTCTCGATGGTGTTGGACTTGGCGACTTCGATAAAACATCTGAAACATATCTGGATGGAAAAATTCCGTATCCTCCAGTTCTTAAATTCATTCCTTCAAACCATAAATCATCATACTTTTTCTCAACTTGTATTGCATCTCCCACATCAAAACTAATTTCGTCCTCGTGTCGCGCGATGAAACTATAAGCAGCCACGTGAGTTTGCCTAAACTTGAAAGATCTCGCATCATCGGCAGAGCTCACAGATGTCATAGACCCCAGAGACTGGGCAGAACTCGAGTTTGATGAAACGGAGGATGTTGAGCTTTTAAAGCTGTGTCTTAAGCTTAGTTTTGGTGAAAGACTAAGCAGTTGTCGCCCTCGCGGTGATTGGCCAAGAGTGTTAGCATGTTGATTCTTCCTTGTTGAAGCTGGTGTCACTCCTTGACCATGTTGACTAAATTGCGGCTTTGAGTTCGAGTTATTCGCTAATTTGTAAGTCGAAAGTGTCGCTTGTCCCAAAGAACTTGACCGCGGAATTGGAACCGAACCTTGGTGGCGAATAGCTTTCCCATCGCGAGATAAAATCGGTGAAGACTCGCCAGATTTGGGGCTTACGGTCATGAGGCGATGATCGAGAACAAATGCATCGCGATGTGAAGTTTTATCCAACAGAGGCTCCGAGACTCCATTGGCTTTTGAATTTACAAGTTGTTGTGTATCTTGGCGGTTCATCAGGACATAATATTAACATTCACCTCCGAACTGAAAACAACTGATGAAGTGGTTGTGGTCTAGCGATGATAACGATATTGAACTTGAAATTCAACAACTCCACGTAGTCGACATGTTCTGATGTCTCGACTCTTCTCAACGCACAGCAACAGTTCTTGCTTCCATTTTGCGTCTTAGTTCTGTGTCACACTCATAGATAAAACATGATCATTTTCGGTTAACGCTGATCCTCATTTGTTAAATATGGAAATATGACAGATAATGTCGGCAATCCTCACACCTAAAATGCAGCAGCGGAAACATGAATGCCGATGAAACCACAGGCACCCCAGATTCTGATGATTGGTTTTGATTGAGAGTCAGTTGGGATTCAACCACACCGTATCGACTAGAAAACTTTATGGCACGTTTTATTGCAGCCACCTAAACCTGACCGAAAGACCATATTCAAACATTGTTTTTGAAAACGTCACGACAAATTTCGATACACAAAGCCCGGAGTTTCATACTGTCTTGTCAACGAAAATACCACGAAGACTGGGCAGCCTGTGATCAAAATATAACTCTCTGTCTCAATACACTGAATGCCCACAAATTTCCGTACTGGCAGTGGCGTAGCCAGCCCATAGGCCTGCAGGCCCGGGCCTTCAAATTATTTTGACAGGTGAAAAAAAAAGAAATGAAAAAAATATTTTAATTTTATTGAATAAAAAGAAGACAGGGAACAGATTTTAAAAAATACCGGTTATAATTGCTATTTTACAACGAATGCTGCGTGGTTAATACTCGTTGTGGATGATAGAATTCGTCCTAAACCCCTGATGTCGATGTTAGAAACGATTGGAGAGAAGACTGAGCTTGTCTGTCAATTAGACAGCTTTTTTTTTTGCGTTTTTTTAGTCGTTTTGATTTATGGTAGTACCTAATGTTTGGAAAAACCTGTTCGGGCTTCTTCATCGTCTTATTAAACCTCTAAATACGGACCTTTTTGGGTCCGTGGGGGGTGCGTACGCACCCCGCGCACCCCCCTGCCTACGGGCCTGGCTAGACTAGGCTCTGCATGGAAAGTACGACCATATAACGCCACTCAATATACGCCAGTACAGTTACTCCCGAGAGACTGTGTTACGGCATACAAGTGCACCAACAATCTCGCCCCCCAGCTGTACGACAAATTTCGCAAACGCTCCTGCCCCAAAAGTCTGTTCACGCACAAAAGTCAAAAGACGGACAGCTAGCCGTCAAGTAAACAGCAGCGAGCCAGAGAATTTTGCTTATAGAACAGTCAAAATCTGAAACAACTTGGATAATAATCCTCCATTAAAGCTTTTGCGGCTTCAGTGAAAGAACCCCTGTACTTAAATTTAGGGAACATTAAGACAATCAGTGTGGACGGTGTAAAGTGGCATTGAGCAATACTAAGCAACATTAGGCGGTATTATGTAATCTTATAGGCAGGGCAAAGAACCAGACTGATTTAAACCTCAAATGTCAATAATGAAAATAATGTCGAAGTTAAACCTGTTTTGCTTTGTATTTGCAGTCAACTTTATTAAGTTAGTAGTTGGTATGATATTTGGTAGTTATTTATATTGGGCAAAAAAATGTACATGTAATAATAATAAAACAATAGTTCTAGCCTGTATTAAACAAAAGACAAAAACTGCAGTATCTCGTGTTACATTAAAAAGTTCTGTATTACATTTACAACTGTTAAAACACTAAGAATGCTGAATATACAAATTACTACGGAAGGGTTAATTTAGTATTTATGTGGATAATTGATTACATTGCAAGATTATATTTGAATATTACCCTGTTGATGAAGGTTCGTTTACAGCGGTTGGTGTTGATTATTTTTTATAAAATAACTGTAAAATTAAAAAAGTGAAGATTCTTTAGTTGGGACATACAGTAAAAAGATAAAAAATGTTATTCGTTTTATCCTCCAACTTATAATATTAGAAAATCCAATCTTTCAGGCTCCATCCAAAGCCCCGTCAAGGAGTAGTGGAGCTCGCTGCTCGGCCTTGATGTGAAGTTGAGTAAAATTGAGAACCTGTAAAATTGTTGACGAAAGGGGGGAGGTCCGAATGGGCCTAAAACTGCCCCTGATTTTGGTCTAAATTTGTCATTTTTGTCTGAATTTTGGACGAAACTGTGGGATAAGCCGTAGGGCGTACAAGAGATGTATTTGTATGAGGTCAGGTTTCAAGAAGCACACCCTCCCCCTCCGTATGTTTGTGACACTGAAGTTCGCAATTTTTTTTTGTAGTTACGGAAACTAACACAAATCAACTTTGTTGCATGCTGCTTAAGAACTAATTGATTCATGTGCTAGCACAGTGAAAGATATGTTTGGTATTTTGTGGGCATGCTGTTGTATTGTTCCAGTAGTCTTTGAACGCGGCAGAAGACGAATTAAGTTCAGAAGCAAACAAAAACAACTACTCAAAAGATAAATAAATGCAAGAACCACATCGATCACAACTGTCGTAATTAATGAATAAAAGCAATAAAGAAATTTCAACAATGAAAAAATGGAAAATTACATGTGAGGGGAGGTCTCGAGAACAAAAGGCCTGGTAGCCAAGGTAACGAGCAAAGAAATCAACGACCTGTTGCTTCGTCAAGCGATGTGAAGAACTAAGGCCAATTTAGGCCAATTTATGGTAAATATTCCAATGATTTCGTCAAAAGATGACTGCTTTGCCTTACCTGTACCGTATAGATTACCAAGCACCTCAATCGAGGGAAAAAAAGACTTATCGTTTGAGCTTGCAAGAAACATCAAACAAGTTCTCGCGCCACAATTCTTTTCCCTTTGACAAGCACTCGACAAGTAACAATCCAAATAGAGCGGTAAGTGCATGTCTTCTGTGGGTGATGGAACAGTTTGTCGAGCCAGCAGTGTGGTTCACTTGTCCACACTAAAGTGCTGCAGTTTTCTAAAGAGGTAGCATGACTTCATGTTTGCGATGAACTTCATTTGAAATTGCACAATATTTTCAGCTGTTATTATCGTTTTATGGCTCTCAAGAAGGTTTACTATGCACTTGGTATTTCAAATATTTGTTTATCTTCGTTTGATCAAGCTTAGGAATCATCAACAAACTACAAAACGCGCAAATCCAGTTGGTATATTTTCACATGTTTCAAAACAGCAGCTTGCTGAGTAGGTAATTTCGGAATGGCTATGGCCACGAGCCGCTTATTTTGCTTTGTATACGTTCATCTAAATTAATCCTCGTTAATTCAACCTACTTGTTATGAGATTTGACAAGTCGGAGAATTTATTTTCACCGTAGAAATATACCGAATTTTGTGAAGACTTCAAGGTATAACCACGAATGGTTGTTCAAGCTATTTTTTCACTTCTTAAATTCGGTGGACAGCTGCTCTGTGGAAAATGTTTTTAAAGTACTTATTATTTTTGTATCAAAATTACATAACCATGAAGTTGTGATCTACTTACATAATCGCTTTAAAAATTTGTTCTAATTAACCCTAACGACTTCATACACAAATTCAAAATCTGGGGGTAATATTTTTTGGAAAAAAGAATATTTAACCCATTCAGTATTTTGTCCTATTAAAAATGTTTATGACAATGCTAGAGGGTGATTACATATATGGGACCAGTATGAACTCAAATCAGTAGAGAGTCATTAGACGAGACCCATATGAATGTGTTGAACTCGTACAAATATGGACTGGTGCATGCATGTTATATATGGTTGAGAAAATCCACCCCATATGGCTCACAAATATGGAGTTTCCCTCCTGCTGGCAGGTACATACATGTACTAAGCCATGGGACCAAACTGCTCTGAACTCAGATCAGCATCATCATTTATTAAAATTATTATTACTAATAATAATACTTATTGTAAATTTGTAAACAACTGGAATTCACTCTTAAAGAACTGTTGTCTGTTATGTATTCCCCTTTGGTTTATTGAGAAGTTTTGTGTAAAAGTTCAACGTTAAGTACTTGCATGTACTAGTTACAAGTATTTAACAATTATTCCACAAATGTGTATTGGATATGAGCTTTTAGATAGAGGAGGAGGTGCGAAGCTTCCAGTCAGCTATCATAAGCTCGTGTGTATTTTGGAGTGTTCAACCAATGATGTATGTATACATGCTCACTGGTAGAATTTTTGCCACCTTTGTCTTGAGTTTAATATGTTACAGTTATGTAAATTTTCAATGTATGTATTTTTTATTCCTTTCTTACTCCTTCAGGCAGAAGAAAGAAATTCTGTTCTGTCACCAGCTCCAAGCAGGGGGTTGTCAGTTTGTAGTTGGTACAATGGCGAATCTCGACCAAGTAGAAACACTCCCCGCACTGCCACACCAACCGGCCCATCGCCGAGCAGACTTTCCCACAGTCCTGTGCAGCCCAAGATGATTGATCCAAAGTTACCTGTGTGGGTTGAAGCTATAGGAACATGGGTGCCAGCCAAAAAGGTCAGTCAGTCCTGTCTAAAATACCATTAAGTGCTGTCTAATATTTTTTTATAATAAAATCCCAAAGAAGCATTATTCATTTATTATTTGATTTAGATTAAAAAAATAAGTGTAAAGTGTGGGGTTGAACTCTGGGTGAAATTAGCGTATTAGATTTTCAGGATTGAAATGAAGACTCAGGTTTCGAAATTGCAACCAACTGATCACCAAATGAATGTGCTTATTAATATTAAATACTTTCATAATTTTAAAGTGTTCGATATCCTTTAAAGAAAATTTTCCAACATGAAGTGATTTTATTTGTTTTATAGAAGCCACATTCTTACCAGACCTTTATCAGACACATTAAACTGGCTTACAGAACCAGAGACATGTTCATGGTGAGTATATTATCATCTTGTGTGGTATAAGCTTAAGGTATAGCTTAATTTTTTCCTTGTAACAGTTTGGTACATGCTGGAAGGTGCAAAGAAGCCAGTATGTTCCAACTGTTTGCCATTTGGTACTATAAGTAATACACCCTAAATTTAGTTTTTGGAAAGTTTGACATTGTTTTCAAATGTGATGTACAGGACCCTTGCCCCTTCCGACCTCGTTGTAAGCATGCAAGGACATTATCAGCACTGGACAGGCAGAGACAAAGAGTCAAAGAGTTGGAAGACATGAGACACAAGGAGGTTGGTACCAGTGTATCAGTTTGTTATGATAGTACAAGTATTGATCATATTCAACAATTGAAATCATTAATTATATTTATTTGTGACTTCAAAAGTGTGAGTTGAAACTAAAGATGTCCAGTGTGCATGGTTCTAGGGATGATCAAATTTGTTGAGGTGACAAGTTCTAAATGTTGATTAGTATCTACATGTACTGTATAAGTGAGGTGTCAGCTCTGTACTTTAATATATGTTTCTAAAGGTATATCATTCTATAGGCATAAAGAGGTGACTATAGTTGTCTGCATTTGTCTAGAAGTTGCAGAGGTATCTAGAAGTGTCAAGAGGTTTCTAAATATTTATTAGAATAATTGTTATATCAAAGTAAAAGAAGAGTATAGAAGTGTCCAGAGGTTGCAAGAAGTGTCTAGGTGTCAAGAGGCTTTTTTCAACAGAGCTTCAGGTATTTAGAAGTGTCTAAAAGCGTCAAGAGGTGTATGTAGGGTAACTGTCCAGACATGTAGACTTGTTTAGAGTTAGCAGGAAGTAATTAGAGTATCAAGAGATTTCTAGTCACCAAGGTATCTGAAGTGTGTAGGGGTCAATCCAGAAGTGTCAAGAGGTGTCTAGAATAACTAGTTGTGTATAGAGGTGACCAGAGGTACACAGAATTGTCCAGAGGTGTCTGGAAGTAACTGGAGTATCCAGAGCTTCCCAGATATGTCTTGAGGTATCCTTGGAGGTTTCTTGTCACAGAGGTGTCTAGGAAAGCTAGAGGTGATCAGAGGTGGCCAATAGTGTCTAAAGATGTCCAGAGGTGGTCAGAGGTGTCTAGTGGTGTCCAAGGATCTTGAGGTGTCCAGAGATGGTCAGAGTTGTCTAGTGGTGTCCAAGGATCTAGAGGTGTCCAGAGATGGTCAGAGTTGTCTAGTGGTGTCCAAGGATCTAGAGGTGCCCAGAGATGATCACAAGTGTCTAGTAAGGCCTGGCTAAACTAGGATACATGTAGTGCACTACATTGTCGCTTGCTACATGTATCCTGAATGTTTCTCAGTTTAGCCACCTCGGAAACATTGTAGTGCGTGACAAAATTTGTAGCCGAGACACAAAAAATGTTTCTGGGAAACATCAGAAACATTTTTTTGTGTCCACTACATGTATCCCATGTGGCCTCGATTGTAGCTTGCGTGTTTAGCCACCCTAGGGCACATGCTGGCGACATTTCGGCAACAATGTAGCGCGCTACATGTATCCTAGTTTAGCCAGGCCTGTAGTGTCCAAGGATCTACAGATGTCCAGAGATGGTCTGAAGTGTCTAGTGGTGTCCAAGGATCAAGAGGTGTCCAGAGATGGTCAAAGGTGTCCAGAGATGGTCAGAGGTGTCTAGAGGTGTCCAAGGATCTATAGGTGATATCAGAGATGGTCAGAAGTGTCAAGGGGTGTCCAAGGATCTAGAGGTGTCAAGAAATGTCTAGAAGTAGCTAGAAGTGAATCTAGAAGTGGCAAGAGGTTCCTAGTTACAGAGGTGCCTATAAGTGTGTAGAATTGTCCAGAAGTGTCAAGAGGTGTCCAGATGTAACTAGATGTGTCACAAGGTTTCCAGATATGTCTAGAGGTGTCCAGGGGTTTCTAGTCAAATAGATGCCAAAAGGTTTGCAGAGGTGTCCAAAATTAGCTACAGCTGTCTAGAATTAAACGTATAGAAAGAGTGTATAGGTGTCCAGAGGTGGTTACAGTTGTCTGGAGGTGTTCAGAACTGTCCAGAGGGAACTACAATTAGATGCATAGAAGAGGCCGAAAATGTCCAGGTGTTCAGAGGTTTTTCTGAGGCTTTCGTTTTTTCTGAGGCTCATTTTTTCCTTCCTTGTTTTCATGGTCCGCGCGCTTCGCGCTTGGGCCATAAAAGGAAGGAAAAAACTCGGTCCATAATTTGCTGTACGGACCGAGCAAACGAGGCTAATAAGAGGTTTGGATAGATCACTGCAATTTAGCTTTAGGCAACGTTAGTTCATCCTTTGATTTAAAAAACCAAACTTTCCATCCACTTCTCTTACTGGGACTAAGGAGTTTGTCGTTAATTATTTTGTTCGCTGCCATTTGTCATTTAGAGATTTCTACGACTACTTGAGAGGTTTGGCAAAATACAAGAGCACTGGGAACGGATCAGCCGTCAGTCCGACGCCATTGGCGCGGTTCATCAGGCTAGACTCGATGCGTTTAAGAAGACAATAGGTATTATATAGCAAATGTGTGAAAACTTGATACCAATCCACAGGTGGCCCAAGCTACCAATATGTGTTGGAAATGATTACTCGGGTGTTCTGTTATATATCGCGATTTTAAGCAA
>JAOBYE010727487.1:0-10153 GCA_025403585.1 Parazoanthus swiftii | reverse complement strand
TGATGATGATGATGATGATGATGATGATGATGATGATGATGATGATGATGATGATGATGATGATGATAATAATAATACAACTGAACACGCATACCAGGCTGTTCCCCAAAGCGTGGTATTCCGTTGGGGACAAAAATGCGATCATAATTTCAATCCCGGTCAGTTCAGAAATGTAATAGGTTGAATTAAATGCACCCACACTTTATACACTGTGCTCGTTACTTCGTATTTTTAAAAGTTAGAAACACTTAAAAGTAAGTACCTTATGTTCTCGATATCCACTTTTAACTAGGGAGGGAGGGAGACCCTCTGCAAATACAAATCTATCCCCGCAGGGGAGGGGACCAAAAATTAGTTTTACGGGCACGAACAAAATGGCGGAGGTTTGGCGAGTTCTGGTGACTGGCGCTTCAGGGTTATTGGGTCGTGCTGTCGTCAAACAGTTCGCAAACGATGAAGCTTGGCAAGTGATGGGATGTGCTCACAGTCGATGCAAAGGAAATCTAAAGAAAATCGACCTGATGGACCTTGACGCGACTGAGCAGGTTGTTCGAGACTTTCGTCCCAACGTTCTCATCCACTCCGCAGGCGAGCGAAGACCCGACGTTGTCGAGAAAGATGAAGCTAAAGCGAAACGGATAAACGTAGAGTCGACAGCAAGACTTGCTCAAGTAATGACCAGTCTAAACGCAGGCCTTGACAAGCCAGCACATTTCATGCTTTACATCAGCACAGATTATGTGTTCGATGGGACTTCTCCACCTTTCAAACCAAATGACAAACCAAACCCTTTGAATAAGTACGGCAAGAGCAAGCTTGAGGGGGAGAGAATGCTACTGACACATCATCCCATGGGAGGGGTACTGAGGATCCCAATACTCTATGGAGAGGTGGAGTACCTTGGTGAAAGTGCAGTTACTTGTGAGTACTTGTTTTAAGATGGTGCAAAATATCCTGGGGGGAGTACTTTTAAAATGGTAGGGATGACCGTTAGGAAAACAGAATTCCACCTTAAAAAATACCTGGACAGAAAAAGTTGCCACCCCAAAAAGTACTCCCTGGTTCTAAAATGCCCTAAAAAAATACCTGGATTTTTTTGACAATTAAATTTAATTCTGGCCAGATTTTCTTTAGTGTTTTGTTTTACTGTTCAAAGAACCTCTAAAAAATACCAGTTCCTCAGAGTATCATTTTGGCTCAACGAGACCCTGAACTGAAGTACTGCACCTCTGATTTTAACCCCAAAAAATATGATGGTCATACCATCGAAATATAGCGAGTACCCCTCCTGGACAAAATATATTTACATCACTTTCAGGTTAATATATAGTTAATAATACTGTGTTTACTGTACGCTATGTAGCATTTATTCAGGAAGGCAGTGTGGCCGAGCGGACTCATAACCTGGAGGTCCCGAGTTCGAGTCCTCTGCCTGCCAGTCACGGTGGTGTATATAGCCTTTTGGCCAGCCTTCCTGCCAGTTGGGGTTTTTAACCCTCACAGTTTCTTGTATAGAACATGGAACTGAAAAGCACCATGGGAGCTGTTAGTAAAAAGTATTTTTTTGATTCATGGGCAGCACTTATTAAATCTCATTAGTTGTTTTTTCTGCCAATTTTAATTTTGAATTGTTCTCGGTAGTAAAGTTCTACTGTTTGTTTAAAAATATCATGTCATTCTAATTTTTTTGACACTTTAGATTCTAACACCACACTAGAGCTCTTGAAATACTTGGAATAAGTGCCACATTGTCGTTTAGGGATGCTGTATTTTTCAAGGACTGTGTTTTTTTTTCTCATGTTTGGTATTTATTTGATGGTAGTGGCAGTTGAGGGGTGGTACTTTAAGTTCAGTACCCACTTGCAAGGTCGTGGGTTCCCCATGGTCTGACCAGATTAAAAACTACTAAGTAAACCTTACTTGATTTTTGAAAATCCTGTTCTTTGATTTCGTTTGCTTTCTTGCAACTGGCAGTAATTTTAGAGTTTCATTAATTTATTATGAGGCTCTGACCAGTCACAACTTTTCTTCTACAGGTCTGTTTGAGAACTTAAAGCAAACCGACAAACCCTTAAAAATGTCTGACTATGAAATCAGGCATCCCACATCCACTGACGATATTGCCACTGTTTGTCGCCACATTGCTGAGAAATGGCAGAAAGACCGATCATTTCATGGAGTTTGGCACTGGAGTAGCTCAGAACCAATGACCAAGTACCAGATGGTCATGCACATGGCTTCGTTATTCAATATGTCATCCGATCATGTGATCCCTGTGAAAGAACCGTCACCAGGTGCCCTGCGGCCATACAATTCTGCTCTCGACTGCAGTGACCTAAAGGAGATGCTTCCTGACATTGGTGCACACACAGCAACTCCCTTTAAAGATGGTATCAAAAGAAGTCTTGAACCCTTTGTCTAAATTAGGTTAAAAATGTACACATAGTGCCCATAGTGCAAACTGAAGGGATCAAATGTTTGCCAAGAAATAGCATGTAAAGTTGTATAGACTTATATAGAAATAGTACAATCAAATAACACAGTTGTTTTTGTGACAAAAAGATCATATTTAGTCAAGTGATTAATAGGATATATACTGGGGACCCCTTGAAACAAAAAAGAAATGTCATATCTATACATGAGGCCCATAAATTATTATCTGGTCAGTGGCAAATCTGGGGGGTGAATGCATCCCCTTTTCGTTTCCCAAGCTGGTAGTTTGGATAATTTTACAATGAGTATTCCACATCTCAAGAGCTTACTCTGTCAGTGTGCACATCTACCTGGAACACAAATCACTGGAGTTTTTGGTCCCCCTCCTCCACCAATGGTCTTTTATCTCCACCCAGTGCTGTGGATATTGTACTGTTTCATGGTGGACAAAAGTCAAGAAACAAGAGACAGACATAGGCATGAAGGGACCGGGGCAATGGCGGGTGCCACTGATGTCTCTAAATCCACTTGAATTATGTACAAAAGGTCCCATGGGAGATGCTTTCTTTGAGAACCACAATTTAAGAATTGGTGTCTATTGTCTGTAAGTTGCAATATATATCCAAGGCAGTCATAGGAGTGTAGGGTCCGGGATGTCAAAATGTTGGCTGCCAATTTTGTCTCTAAGTTCACTGTATACATGCACAAAAGGTCCCAGAGGACGTGTCTTCTTTGAGAAACTCAAAAGAATGGGTGTCTGTTGCTTTTAAGTCACAACATCCAAGGCAGTCATAGGCCCGGGTGTCAAAATGGAGTTTGCCATTTTTGTCTCTAAATCCACTTTAAACACGCGCAAAAGGTACCACGACCCCCTCCCCCACCTTTGAGTTATATGCTTCTTTGTGATTTTGCACGCCGTAGTAAGAAATGTTTCCACGTATTCAAGGCCATTTGAAACCCTATCAATAACTGCAATAGTATTAAAACTACGCAATTCATCCACATGGCCGCGATGTCAGTTTTATTAGTGAAAATACTATTATTAATATAATCTATCACTCTTATAGTGGCAGCTTTTCTTAAATTAGGGTTAAAAAGCAAAGGTCATTAAATATGCCCAAATGAAGTCTTTTTCTGAAGGTACCCTTCATATTTTACGTGACGCGTGAATGAATCTTTTTATTTATTCTCGATGTGTGATTCAGAATTTTATTTTTGTGATTCGTGATTCCCAATTTAATGATTTTTTAAGTCTATTAACGCGGGTTGGGAAGATGTTATCGGTACAGACTTCTGCGCCCGGTTGTTAATTTAAGAGTTGATATCTCAATTCCATGCAAGGATAAATCCTATCCAGCGAATGAAATGTACGCGTTCAGTTTAATTTGATTGGACAACGAGCAAAATTTATCCGCTGGATAGAGGTTTATCAACTTGACAAAGTTTTCAAACCTTTGAACAACCGGGCCCAGGTCATTTTAAAACACCGGGTTCTCGGGAGTGATGTTTGTAAGCAATCTGAGAGCTTTTTTCGTTTGTTCATTTGTTTTCTTAATTGTCTGGCTAATTTTCCGTTTGTGTTTGCTTTCATCAGTTATCTAACGTGTTTTGTTGGAGTCGTTAAGCGTCTGAAGTAATTCAGTAGCCGGTGACTCCGTATAAGATGTTCTGCAATTGGTCTGGGATTTAATGGTGCCGAAACCAATTGTAGAATTGCACGCATGTTAGGAACTCCACTGATTATTTACTGTTTAATATTTATTTCTGAGATACAATTTGTTATCTTTGTACAATTCAAGCTTTGATAGAGTTTGGCGAACGAGACAAGGTACGTCACTATACAAAGACGTAGACCCAAACTTTATGACCACCTTTAAAGTCAAGCTCAAAACCTTATGCCGCACCCCTAAAATACGGGGCTCATGATCTATTGTGATTGCCAAATCAAGTGAACAACAATAGAACTTAAACGCATTCAAATTACAAGAGCAAACGTTTTATTTAAATGGCTCCAGGTCGATGGTTGATAGCTGCTCAAAAGTTTCAGACAAAATAGATTGCCTTTTGTTTCTCATTGGTTGGTACGTATTTATCATTGATATCAAGCACGAGCTTCTTTCGTGATTGGATATTTGTCGCAAATGTCAAGGAGGCAAAATGGATAATTTTACATGTTGTTAAAGTGGTTTGAGTTTTACCCCTCTTGGATATCGAATTGTATTTGCCACGAGAGAAGTGAGGTTGTGATTAATCGGAGCTGAATTTGATGATATACTCGATCAGTTTAATTCTAGCTAAATAAAAACAGTGTCAATAAGCGATGTTTCAGTGTTTAAATACGCGTTCCCATTTGGTAAAGACCAGATTTTGTCATTAAGCAAATCAGCGCCCTGACCTACTGATTTTCGAAACAAACTGGAAAATGTTCAAATCAAGAACAAAGAATGGTCATTTCTTTCCAGCCGATACTGTTTAAGTATTACTTTTAAGTTAAATTGTCAAAAGATGAAGAGGCAGTGTTAGGAGGTCAGTAAAGACACAAGATAGAGAAAGAAGTACATAGATGTTGTAGTCGCTCCATTTTGTCTTTTTTCAAACCAGAGGTGTTTACATATTTCCACAGCCGAGTGCGAAACTATTCTTGAAAAATTTTGTAATATTCTGTCTTTTCGAAAATGAGCTGTCAGCAGTAATAGTAAATTCAACATCCATCTGAATTTGGTCTGCATCTCAAAAGGAGATGCGCATGCATGCGCTACCTTAAATGACTTGCGCAGCCGTATTTTTTGGTGAGCGCAGGTGCATAAAATTTGCCGTTATGCACAGGCGGGTATAAATTTGTTTTGAGCAGGCGCAAAACATTTTGGTAAGCGCAGGCGCATATCATGTTGGTGCGCAACTCATTTGGGCACAAGCGTTCATTATGTTCGTTACCGAATATTTTGAGAGTTCGGTTTCTTCTCTTTCTCAGATACTATAGCAAAACATTTGAAGACACGTCCAAGAAGATTTTGGCACTTGTTTGACGAGAGACTAGTTCTCTTTATGCGCCTTTTCTTTCCTTGGCTTGAACGGCTTCTGCCGGTAAAAGAGTGAGCAATTAATTTCAAAAAATAACTTACGATTTATCTTCTCTTTAAAATTACACAACCGCTTAAATTTAAAATGTCCTTATAAAGAGAATGTCACTAACTGTGTACACATTCTTTTAAATGGCAAAAATAGAGTCCATCGCACGAGTTATTGGTCATTCTGTAAACCCACCCTGAAATGCTTACAATTTCCAATTAATTAACCTTATTTATTTTGCTTTTTTCTACCCTCCCTCAGTATATCCGAAATTTTGTCTTAGAGAACACAGCGTTTCCTGGATTTATTTTCCACCAATCACATTTCATTTATCACGCATGCTTATGTGGTTAAAGGAACGGTTAATCAAGGTGCATGCAGTCGTACAATGCTGACTACAACAACGGATCACCTATTCATTATTGCGTTAGCAAAACAGTCTTCAATTGAATAGAACAAAAGTTTGGGTACAGATAACATTTCATAAATATTTCTGTTATTTTTTATTTGAGCAGTTTACCGTTGCAAGCCAGTATGTGATTAAATTTGGTTTGCTTTCGAGTTTCGAGGCCGTTTGACGTGATTTTCCTGAAGAAGTGTTCTCGTCAAACGGCCTCAGATCGCGCTCAAAATGCACACAACACTCAAATACAATGGGAACTCAAGGTAGGTACACTTTATTTGCAATATACTCGATTTTTGAAATTCGGCTAAATTGCCATACAAAAGTCTTATAATTTCGACTCTCTATTCTATCCCAATACAAAGTCTTATAATTTCGAAGAATATATCTGGTACCAAAGCTTGGGCTGCCTGTGAATTCCCATACATTATCTGTAAACTTTACCAGTGCCACATTTTGCAGTATTAAATCACCAAATTTTCGGTACTTACTAATTCTGACCTGCTCTTTTCATTTCTGGCATTTACAGAGTGCTAGCGTCATATTTTCAAAAGCGTGACAAAGGTCTATAGCCACTAACGTGTACAGAAAGCCCTGGGATCGAGGTTGCGCTTGGTGTGAACAAGTGTAATAAGTTTTCTGATTGGTTTTGAAAACGTTTCCGTAGCGACCAATCCAAGCCCTCGATAGTGCTGCTTTGCTGTCTTTGCCATGCATGTCACGTCGGAGAAAAGGTCAACTGCTTGACTTACAGTTGGAAAATGAGTGAGTATTTGATCCCTCGCACTTCATTACTTCATATTACTTGATTACCTCATACTTTGTATCCCAGAGACTGTCCGCTTGTTTCTAATACGTACGTGACCTTTCACAGACCAGTGTAAGTTACGTAACGCCGGCTGTTTGTTTACGATCGAGTTCTGACTACTGGGTAACTCCGTACCGCACTTGATTTAAAAAAATCGAAGTTAAATGTTTTGAAAAATGCACATATCGTACATGAAAAGCTGAAAGTATTTGATTAAAGGTGATTTACACGGAACCATTTGGTACGCACAAAAAATCGATGTTGTACAAAATTCTGATAATGACCAATTCCAAATGTTGTGAGTTTTGAACACCATTCAAAAACCTGCAACGCGTTGCTACAACGAAATAGCGCTAAAAATCAACTGTTGTGCGAGAAATTGTCCGCACTTGTAACATTTCCTTAAGCCACAGACACAGGTAGACATTCTGTGAAGGGCGAGGAGATGATGATCTTTCTTTGATTCTTACATTTAATTTGCTGTACATGTACAGCTATAGTACGTATAATTTGTGAGACGCTGTTTGATCTCATACCTTTACTATAACTTGCTGTGTTTTTAATGGTTGATTTCAGTTTGCTTAGCGTGATACAAACGTATCCTTCAAAAATACTAATATTTCCATAATATGAAAAACATAACTACATACATTGGATACGTTTCAGGTGTTCCCTAGTACAGGGCTTTTCATCAACCTAACTGGCTTGTTCAGAGAAAGCTAGTACATATGATTTTGTGATTAAGGGTCTTATATATAAAACAAAAAACATAAAATATCTAAATATAATTTTTATATCTTAAATATACAAAGTCAGATAAATTAATTTCACTTACCTTGCAGCATTTGTGTTGTGTTGTGTTGTGTTGTCTTGAGTAGCCTGCATGCATGCAGGCTCCAGCTCCTAATGTGGGTTTGGGGATATCATAGCCATCAGCTCAACTGCATTGAGTGGGTGTCACAAGATTTTGAGCCTTATCACTTGTTCACCTACATGTTAATGGAACTCACCCTATTTTCTGTTGTTTTCCTAGCCCATATATATTAAGTTATACTATTACATTATAACAAAATCACAAAAGCTTTAAAATGTGAATTCAATACCTGCATGATTAGATGCTCAGATGCACCACCTTAAATTGGAACGACTAAAAAAATAGGCCATCAGTGCCCATTGGCCTGACTTTTCACAAGACTTTTGAATTTCTGGGGTGGACAGCTATGGGATATAGTTTTGGGAAAGAAAAAGTGAGTCACTGAGTAAGATGCCCACCTTGCTCAATGATTCATCTCATCCCCATCCCCAAAATCGCAAGGAGAGTCAATCTGCACACAGGCTATGTTTTGAGTGATTGATGGGTTTTTTGGATTGGTTGATTTCTTGCTAGCTATTTCAGGACATTGTCTGAAGTTTTTTTTCTGTCTGAGAGGCTAAGGCATACCATAGCTAGCCTGTACATTACATAGCACATGGCACATGTTTGATGAAGATTGGGGTCATGAGCACTACAATTCTTAAACAGTTTCCTTTCTTGAAGCCAGGCTGGTTTTTCTTAAATTGACTTTCCTTTTACATTTTCTCAACAAAATCATGCACCTTACTGGCTCTGTCAGGGTTTTTCTTAAGGCTTAGCTTGGGGAATGGGATTCACCGAATGGGAAAGAAGGTTCACCTGCAGGGTTAAAGGTCATCAAGTGCTGAAGTCAAGGGTATACGTATCTAAAGAGGTCTGGCATGGGAGCACAATCCCCCAGAACATTTAGATTCTTGGAAATGCAATTTTTTGTATTCTTGTGAAACTCACTAGCCATTAGGAAAATTTTAAAATGAGTTTTGAAAAAGTTTAAGCTAAGTTTTGATAATAATGCCAAAGACCCTCTGAGTATGGTTCACACATGATTTCCATTGACTATAAATATTAAACTACAGGTTAATTTTAAATGTAAATATAGACATGTGTTTTTAGTTTCCCCAACAATTATTTTAAGTTTTTATTCTTCCACTCTGTTAGATGACACACACATACACACCAAACATGTGAGTGACACAGAGAGAGTATCATGTTATTTAAGGGAATTTATCTTGATATTAAACACATTGTCAAGCAAATGTTAGCTAGTCCACCTGTACTTTATGATATTTCCTGATTCTGCTGGCTATGTAATTTTGAAAGTCACTTTCAACCCAGCAATGTACAAAGTTTTTAAACTTCTTACAGTTCCTCGACAGACCATAGATGGTGAAATGGACCAGAACAAGCAAACAAAACCAAAAAACCATAAACACAGAATCCAGAAAAGTGCAGGGCATAATTCTGGGCAAAAAAGAAGAAAAGGCAACTCCAGAATTTGCTCCAAGTATGTTTACAATCCCTTGCCTGTCTCCAGGAAATCAAAAAGAAGACTAATGACAGATTCTGAAAAAGATGACAAATACTGGGATCGTCGTAAAAAGAATAATCTTGCTGCTAAACGATCAAGAGATCGGCGAAGGGAGCAAGAGATTGAAGTTGCAAGCAGATGGAAAGAACTGGAACTTGAAAATGCAATGCTGAAAGAGCAGCTGTTGAAACTAAGAGCTAAAGCAGCTGATGTTGAGAATAAACTGTCTAGGATTTAATCAATGTTTCTGTAAAAATATTATGATAATTATTCTTAGTTCTTTCTCTCTCAAAAGTTCCAAATGATAGAATTGCTAAATTCTTGTTTTTGGTATAAAAATTATCAATTTTGTTTTGCAATTGATCATGAGTGGGTTATTTATTCCTGAAAGAATCAAACAATTTGGCAAAAACTGTAAATATAGCATTCAATACAAACTCAAATAAATAATGATTATTATTTTTATCTCATCCAAGTTCACCTGTCTTTACCTATCTTAATGCTCACATGTCTAGTCATTTAGGCAAGACCAATTTAATTTTCAATAGTATGGCCGATCTGACCGACCCTGTTCGATGAAAAGTAGAAGAAAATGACTGTTAATTTTTTAATTCTGTTGAACAACCGATAAGTATGTTTGCAACATATGCAAAAGGTTTTCTGATTACTTTAACCTAACAACTGGATTTTAATATTTCAATATTATTTTGATCAGAAAGCTTAAGGGATGTGTTAGAATGCCGTGTGCAGCCAAAGAAAAACAGGGTTTTTTTTATTTTTATATTTTTGTCACCGACCCTTCAAATTTTTTTTAAAAAAATCTGTGCCATATGCCAAGATATAAATTGGTCTGACCATTAAGGCAACATCAAAGTCCATGGCAGGATGACACTTTATAGAAAATTATGGGAACTCTTGAGTCTTGGATTTGGGCACATCCTTGGTGTAAGAACCCATGACTGACGTCACCCAGTCTGACTACCACTTATTGTCAGAAAGTACATCTAATCTCGTGGAAAAGCATCTGAACCAGATGACCTGGATTTGACAGCTCTGCCG
>JAOBYE010727476.1:0-10153 GCA_025403585.1 Parazoanthus swiftii | reverse complement strand
TTATCATTATCATTATCATTATCATTATCATTATCATTATCATTATCATTATCATTATTATTATTATTATTATTATTGTACAGCGACCTTAAGAAATTCACGGCACCGTTTTTATTCAATCAAATTTTGTCAAACTTGTGAAGTTGATGTTGTCTTTCATGTGACGGACTTCATTAGGTTAATTAAATGTGCAAACTAGAAATCAGTCTCCTTGCTTTGGTAATGGCAGGTCCACTGTAAGGAGGGCTACCGCTCACCCCTTCGATATATTTTACTCTGCAGGTTTGGCAACACGCGTATGATTTACTGAGAGTTGAATCGCAGGATTACCCTGTACTGCTGACTGAAGCACCAATGAACCCAAAGCTCAACCGTGAACAAATGTTGCAGATCATGTTTGAAACTTTTCAAGTACCGTGCTTGTACGTGGCTGTGCAGGCCGTTATGGCTTTGTATGCCACGGGGCGAACTACAGGTCAGTACTTCATGTATGTGACATTCTCGCTCTGTCCCTGTTCCTGCCCCAGTCCCTGTCCCTGTCTCTGTCCTTGCGTCTGTCTCTGTCCCTATCTCTGTCCCTGCCCCAGTCCTGCCCCAGTCCCCGCCCCTGTCTCTGTTCCTGTCCCTGCCCCTGCTCCAGTCTCTCCTCCAGTCCCTGTTCCTGCCTCATGCGCTGCTTTTATATTATCATTATTAACAGAGATTTATATCATCTTTTGTGGCGGGAATTGTGAACGCTATACCAACTTCTGATATTCAGTGCAACCGTACTTTGTCGACTGTTCCTTTAGGTACAGTATTTGATAGTGGCGACGGTGTAAGCCACACGGTCCCCATATACGAAGGCTACTGGTTACCACATGCCACCCAGCGGATGAACCTGGCTGGTCGGGACCTCACCAGATATCTGATGCGGATCTTGACAGAAAGAGGGTACTCATTTAACACATCTGCCGAGCTGCAGATTATCCGAGATATTAAAGAGGAACTTTGCTATGTTGCGGGAAATTATGAGCAGGAACTATCAGAGGCCCAGTCCAGCGATAAATGCGAGGCTTCGTATATGGTAAGATTTAAATATTGGTTTATGTTTAGTTTTATTTTCTTAAAAGATGTTTATGAAGGTTGGTTAATATCCAATGACAAAACAATTTTCGTTTAGTGTTATATATTTAGTTATTCACGGCAATCTGCAGACGTTGGTTTCTAAGGTATATATCGAGAGGCGCATTTGAAAACACATTGAATTTGCGCCATGCAAAGATATGTGATTATTGCTGGCAATAATAACGGATGATATAAGTGCGTTCGACGTGTTTTTAGCGTCTGGTATAAGAAGTTGTTTTTTTTTGTCAAATTTTGATAATTTTTTAAAAAAAAAGCAAATATTGTTAGATCTTACCATACTTTGCTGCTGGATTCCTTTCTGTTATTTGACAAGTTGTAATGGATTTTTAACCTCGATTCCAGGGCTTTTCGGTTTAAAAAAATGGGATGAACGGGTAGCTTACCTTAAAATTTGGAAGCTATTAGGGTTGTAGTAGCAGCTGGGAGTAAAAACTATGTTTGTTGAAAAATGGTTTTGATAATGTTGATGATGATGATGATGTTAATGATTGCGATGAAGGTGGTGATGGTGATAATGGTGATGATGATGATGATGATGATGATGGTGGTGGTGGTGGTGCCGGTGATGATGGTGATAATGGTGTTGGTGTTGATGGCGATGGTGACGACGATGATGATGATGGTGATGGTGATAATGATTGTGATGATTATGATGGTAATGATGATGATGATGATTATTATTATTATCTTATTATTATTATTATTATTATTATTATTATTATTATTGTTATACAGTTACCAGATGGTCAGTCAATTCGCCTGGGCGACGAGCGATTCCGCTGTCCAGAGGTACTGTTCAACCCCGGTATGCTTGGCATGGACATTGAGGGGATCCATGAGTCAGTCGCGAAGTGTATCAGAAAATGTGATCTTGATATCCGGGCTGAGCTACAAAAAAATATAATCTTGTCAGGTAGGTATAGTTTGTTTATACTGGGTTTCTTACTCGAGTCACTCGCCAGTTTATTCGTGTGTGTTTGCCCAGTGTTTTGACATTCGTGTTTAGCTGGTGTGTTATTGCCAATAAGAACATAGCTGGTAATTTTTCGTGCGCTCTTTGTGTGGCGCAAGCGTGCGTCTATATCTCTATAGAATAAGCAAGTAAATCTGGAAGGTAGCTGGAACCATAAAAGAGAGCTCGAAAATTTTTAATTGGAAAACGAAGTAAAGGTGACTATCAAGAAATGAAAGAGGAGCTAGAAATATGAGCTATGAAAAAAAACCGGTCCATGAACAGCGGCTAGCAAAAACGTTTTTTTTGCCTACTGGATAAATAAAGTGGCAATGTTAAAAAAAATCGCTCCAAAAATCAGGACATTTTGAAAATAAGCAAAACCTATGGAAAAGTTAAGAAATGATGCGTTTATATGTCAACTTAAGGTTGAGATGTTGATTTGGGCGTGTTTAGTTCAACAGCTAGGACGGGAACGTCAGCAGACACGGCTGCTGTTTTTTTACCTTTACCTTGATGTTGTTGTTTATGTAGTCACTGCCATAGCTGTATCTACTTATTTGTATTTTTAGCACTCTGACCTTCTCTGTGACCCACTATCATTTCAATAATGCCTTTAAAGATTAGCCCCTATGGTTATTACAGGTGGCCTGCACTCAATTTCTGTTACCTTCATTGCTTCACTTGAAAATTTTGTAATATACTAAGAAGTGCTAAATAAAGATTGTTGTTGTTGTTGTTACCTCCCGTGTTTGTATAATTCAATCGTTTCTTCTTAATTTTGCGTAAAGGCGTATGAACATGAAAAATTAGAAACTATAGTTTTGAAGCCGCGCGAAGACGAAATGATTCGTACTTTGTTGTTCACGTTATCCAGAACACCGCAAAACGCTAAACGTAGCATTTCACGTTCTATTTTCTGAAGAAGACGATGGAAATGTGGCCAGCTGGTTGAATTCCCACTTGATGTTATTGTATTCTGTAATTAAATCAACGGTTAAACGGGTTAGCATTTTTTTATTTTCCGCATATTATATTTACAAAATATATAGTGTAACAAAGTAATTGATAGAGTTGAGGATGCAGGATTTACAACCCAAGGGGTCAGTCAGGCAATCCCGCAACATTTGTTGTACAACGTTCTCATTGACATCAGTGCCCTTGTTGCTTAAGTTCTTTAATTCTTGGTTTTCATGTGACGTCATGGCCGCCATGTTGGTGCCCCTCTACAATGAAGTTGTCATTAGTTTCTTTTGTTAGGGACACCAACATGGCCGCCATGCCCTTTGTCATTTGAGTCCCAGGAGATTGAGTGAAAACCAGCAATTCTGTGGGTGCATCGATATATGTATCTTCATTTTAAAGAATATTAATAAGTAGTTTTTGTACAAATTCCCATTTGTCCCCAGTCAACCATCAGCACACCCTGTTGTCCCTATAGTAAAACAACCTTAATGAGTGGCAGAGTATTAATTTTCCCGTTCCTCATTAGGAGGGACAACATTACTGGATGGCCTCGCGACCCGCCTGGAACAGGAAGTAACTCAGATACTGAGTCCGCACAACCCTAGCCGTGTGTCAGTGGTCAGTCCTTCCAACCGGAAGTATGGAGTATGGAGCGGAAGTGCCATCCTTGCTAGCTTGTCTTCATTCCCTCAGATGTGTATCTCAAGTGAAGAGTATGATGAAATGGGACCTGATATTGTGCATAGGAAATGTTTTTAGACTAGAGACAAGTACTGTCTGTTCGTTCATTTGTACGTCACGTCCTGCGTTTATATTCTCGTTTAAAAGTTCTTCCCTTTTCTTGAATTTTTGCCTTTAATCCACACGTAAACGAGTGAAACGCTCATGGAGAACGGAACTTTACAGAAACGTTTTCCAAAGAATAATATTTTGAAAACGGCGTTTTCATGTATTCGTGTGCACGGCAGTGAAAACGATACATTTCGAAAAATGTTGACGTAACGGAAAGCAACGTATTGCCGGCTCAATCGTGATAATCGATTGAGCATGCTCAGTAGAAGTATCAGGCGTTTTCGTCTTTACGTGTGGAGAGGTTACACCACTACGAAAACGAACGAGTGGTCGGAAACCTTTTGATACTTTTTCTATAAAAAGGTTGCGTTTTCAAACGAAAACGTGAAAGGGTGGATGGGGTCTATTCCGGGCTCCAGAACAGGTCTCCGAATGAGGAGTCCCCATTTTTGTCAATTTAAAGAGGTATTTTCACCCTTTTGTTTGGCCTTGCATTCTTCACGATTTAGACGTGGTGGTAAAACACATGTTGATGTATGGGGCCATTGTCTTTCGAAACAAGCACCCATTGAAACTAAATGCGGTGCTTAAATTTTTAGATGCACTTACTTAATTACTCAGAATTTAATTGGATTATTTTGCTCCATTAAATTCTAAAATCGCAATAGATCAGAGAAAACCGGGAAGTAGGTTGCTTGACTAATGTTGATAGTTTCGTTGGCTTGTTGCTGTATCTCTTTGTCTAGGACCTGTGCTGTCTCTTGACTTCTCTAGTTACTGCGAATGTTGCAGCTAGTTTCAGACGCACATTGGTCTTCAAGGGGATATGCCTGAGCTCCAGTGACGTGAAAAACTTGGAAGTCCCGTCTTTAGTTATGTTGACTCGAACTCTTGAAAAATTTATTGTGACAATTCATGGTCAGTGTGAGATCCGATCTACTTACTTCTTATCTCGGAGTTTCTGTTCACAGTTTGGATGGAAATATCTTGCAAACAGTTAACCACTGATTTTCCTGTTTGTTTTGTCTTTCGCTTAAGCTTGTTTCCTTGCGTGATGCAATAAGGTTGTCCTTGGTGCGAGGTGTGTCTGTGGTCTGGTCAATAGGTGGACCAGCCCGTCGAAGTTTCAGTAGGTCACTCCGTGGGTGGGTGGGTAGGAGGGAGAAGCGGGGGGGGGGGGAGAGGGAGGGGCGAAGGAGATGAAAGTATACAAACACGTCCAAGACTGACTTGTGTTTTAAGAGTGTTTTGTTGTTCTTTCTGATGAGGACGTTGGGCGATCTCTTGTTTAATAGAAAGAGGAGCCAGCTACTCTGCATTATTTTACCTCAATCTGAATTGCCAGGGGGGGACTGCGCATTTTTTCTATACTTGCATGTCAAGTTTATGTGATATTTCGAACCGTAGTTTATTGGAGTGTTTCAAAGACACTAAAACGTAAATGAACCTTTTGGTATACGAGTGTAATCTCCCTCCCCCCCCCCATCGATTATATTAGAAGGCATCAAACAATGATACGTGAATTTATCTCGAGTATCCCTCATCACGTTTTATTACATATTCAAATGGCATATTTATACTTGTTTCTTAACTTTTTTATACAACAAAATATTATTAGCAGTAGTGCAGAACGGTGATTTGAAATTTTAAATTTAAAAGGCATTATTTTAATTCCTTTCGATTATAATTATATAATATAATGATATATGCAACATATGATATATATATATACTGTTGAGAATCTATGAATTGATATGATATCATCAGGTTAGGTTAACTAACTGGTAATAATTCCAAACCACACTTTCTCAGGAGACTTGAAATACGAACCTTAAATTTTTCCCAGAGTATTTAACCATGTAAAAGTGTGTAGGATAATGAAATTAAAGATAATATTTATTTTTCAAAATATAAAATTGGATGTTTGCTGCTACAAAGGATCCTATGAATCTAAAACAGATTTTATCGATGTGTTCTTCAAAAAAGTGCGGAAGAAGGGGCCATGGTGGGAGGGGGATTGGAACGGAAAAATGTCTGTCCTCCGAATATTTCCTAATCGAATGGTTGGTGTGTCAGACTCAGTGTTGTGTTCTTGAGTAAGGCACTTTACTCGATTTGCTCCAGTCGACTCAGCTGTATAAACGAGTACCAGCTTCTGCTGGGGGCTAACCTGCGATGGATTAGTGTCCTGTCCAGGGGGAGTCACAGAATCACGTCCGCTTAACACTACGCACTACGGAAAGCGGAGATAAGCGCCGGTGTTATTAGCTCTGGAAAGGATTACGCTATACTGCACGACTGGTTAGTGTACGAGTATACAAGGATAACTACAATCGAGTCGGCACAGTAAGAAAGATCTCTGACTGCCAACCAGAAGGTCCCGGGTTCAAACCCCGACCTGGTCGAGGGTTAAACTTTGGATGACCTTCTTTCGCTACACCGCCCGTGGACAGGGACATTAAGCCGTTGGTCTGGTCTCTCAACATTCTATCGGGGAACTTAAAAGAACCCACACACTTGTCGATAGGAGTCGGCTAATGCCGGTGTTGTGGACTGTCACCTCTTCCCCTACAAATGGCTTGATGTAATTAGGAAATCTGTAGCAGTGGCCCTTTCCCCTCGGGGAAAAAGCTGAACAAACTAATAAACTAAGCTAATCATTTAACTGTTTCGCAAGGGTTTGTTGGGTCTTCGCTTAGCTACTGCACGCAGAAAAGAGAGGTACTGTACTTTGATCAAATTGCAGTTAGTAATATATGGTTTTGCAACTTCATTTGGACTTATAACACAAAAAGACAACAGCAAGTTACATGCAAGGCAGATTATAGCGCCAACTTCTACCGACGTTAAAAACGCGGTACATTAAAAAACGTACAGTAACTATTTTTAGCACTTGCGCGAATCGCACATCCACTACTAATGATAATTAAATCCCTGTGGACAAAGTGGAAACTGCACTGCTGTCTGATATATTTTTGATCCATCAAAAATTTTTGTCTTGAGACAAAACGCGAATCAGTAAGCATGGGGCAGCTGAGAAAATTAGGGGAAAATGTTCGTTTTTCTTCTGATTAAAAGGTCGCTTCTCCCAAAGTAAAAGGACCTGTTACTCAAAATTTTTCACATATTTGTACAGCTATTTCAAAACCGTTGTCCGTTGACATCTGCAAAAGCTGTACTTGCTCAGCTCATTTGATTTCTTTTGACCCATGAACATCCTTAGTAAGTGTCTTCTTTGGTTGGAATTAAACTGTACTTTTAAATACACTCGGTAAAAGTTGGATCAACATTTATTGAACGCTCAAAAAGAATATACTGTTCTATGCGTGTTTATGTAAAAAACAAAGGCTTAACATCTTATTTGTTGCTTTTCAAAAAATGCAAACAATTTGATTCTATTAATAAGATGAATAATTTGATTTTGAAAGAAGTTCCAATTAAGTTATCACAAACAACTTTGATTAATAATAAATGCAGCGAAGCAGAAACCGCAGAAAGTTTGTAAACTAGAATCCCACTCTCGCTTTAGAGCGCTGTTGTCTTTGCGTTCAAGGGTTCGTGCAGTGCTGTGTGTGTGTCCAAGCTTAAATATGTACAGGCGGTGTTTTGAACCACTGAACCTTGAACAAGCAGCAACGCCTACCTGTAAATTTGAACAATTTCCAGAAGCAATTTAAAAGTTGTTAATGTCGCGCACGACCTAACTGCCAGTTCGTGAAACAAAGGTCCTAAGCAATAATTCCTTTCAGCATTGTCAGCTGTCAAAAGAATAAAGGATTTTGTAGTGAAAGGAAACAACAATGGTTGGTTATTGGGCTGATTGGGCACCTATTTGAAATTCATAGGCAAAAATATGCAATCGCAGAGTGAGTAAACAAATTTTAAAACATGTTAGGCGCCATATCAAAGTCAAAAAGGACAAGAATCAACAAATTTATTGTGCGATCTTAGGAAAGTACACAAATATCTCAGAATTGAACGAGCAATTCTGAAAACGTCAACCTGTTTTTAACCTGTTTCCAGAGTCTTCGTACTCCAAAAACGCCACATTGGCTGTCGATGTGTTTCAGTGTTTGTTTTTGACTGGATATGGCGTGAGCGGTTCTTGTCAAAGAGAAGAATTTACCTTTCAATTTGTATAATTTGGTTACACGACACGAGTAGAGCTGTCAATGGCTGCAAATGCCAGAACTACAGAACCAGAATTAGAAATCGAGTTGTCAACCAGTCGACAAAGTCAAAACAACGCGGATACCAACAACAAATCGTTTTGGAATGACTCCAAATGTGAAAGACATGGGAGTTTTGCAGAGAACAGGGTCAGTGCGTGGTGGTTTCAAAGGAATGACGCTGCTCGAAGGCGATCGGAAAGTATTGATGAAGTAAAAATGCGAAATCAAACTTCAAGTTGCTCTAGACTTAGAAGCAAACAGCACTGTTCTGAATCGCCTGAAGAGCTTGGAAAAACTTCCGAAGAAGATTCAGGTTTTGAGATTGAATCAAACAGAGGAAACTGCAACGGAAAGATGCTACATCAGAGAAGACACAGCTCAACGATAGCGATTTGGGGTGAAGACAAACAAACGCGCACGCGCTTCTGCAATGCGCCTGTTCATTTAAAGAACAACCAAGTGTTGATAAAATACGGCGCAAATAGTTGCCCCAACATAAACTATGTTGTCAACCATGTCACAAAAGAAGAAACAAACGAAGGGACTAAAAAAACATTGGCCAGCAAAGCATTGGCAAAGAGAAAGCATTCTTGGCCGCAAAAAGTCTCTGGGGGATTATCAAAAGCAACAATGTTTGAAGAAAACGACCAGTGCACAGGCCACAACCAGAAAGGAATAAAACGCGACTACAGTAGCGGAACATCAAATGAATTTCTTCCCAAAATTCTCCTTGGAAAAAGAAATAGCACTGGGAACATTTCAAGACAAAGTCTATCTGCAAGTTCTCAAGCCCCTAGAGACACTACAATTCACTTTCCTGCAGTTGAAAATATTGAATCGGACACTAGCTCGACCGAAAGTGAATCAACCCTTAAAGAATTCGAGAGTAATGTTTCACTTATCACCTATTCTAGCCAAACGGCTTCACAGAGACCAAAGGCAAAGACGAGGCTGGACACTCCAGTCAAACCATGTCGGGGAAGGGACAGTATCTTAGTTTGGATCGGAAACGTCAATCGAAACCACGCAGAACTGTTCGATCAAAATATTTAATGATCTGGAAAGTTTTGTACCTTTGCATTAATCCATAATAAATTAATATCTCAGAATTGACTAAATGAATTGGTTGATCAACTTATTGATTGAGCAATTGATAAAGATGACATTCGTTCAAGTTAATAAAAATATAACATTAATAAGTTTGCGCTTATGTTCTTATAAATATCGCCAGTACGAGTGTCAGTGACAATACAAATACCAACAAACCAACACTAGCACCAAATGCCGGAAGAGTAAGCTCATTGTCAAAGACAGGATAATGTCACTGGCAAGCCATTGTTTACAGTATCGTTATCAATGTCGGATCTTACGAAAGTCGAGGAGGGCCTTTACAATTTTCAGACTTCAGACTTTGTGCCCAGAAACAAAATCAGGTAATGTTAAAATTATTTGTATTTCTATTCTTTGCTGAATAGTTTTATCCCGCTTGATGTGACCAGTAGCGTGTTTCAAATAAGAACTATAAATTTTGTATTAAAGTGGCACTTTCACTTCTTTGCACATGCGCGAACTCGGATGACAGCGATTGTCTCATAGCCACCAAGAAACCAAGGAAATACACCTGTCCTCGATCGACCTGAAGTCGCTCAGATCAGCAACTGTTTGTACTTTTTTGCAATTCGTTCGTCATAAAACCTAAACATAAGTAAACAGCTAAGTGATAAATTACAAAAATTACAAAATCGCGCCGCGAGAAATGTAACAAGGTCAACTTACAACACCAGCTCAAATGTTCCCCTGGACAAGCTAGGATGGGAGCAACTACAGATAAGACAAAAATGGCAGAAGGCAGTGACAGTATATAAAGCAGTTCTCGAGTTAACCCTAGTGTAGCCACAAAATCTATTTACCCCCCCCCCGAGTACAGTTTATTTTTTTAAGGAATCATGAATAAATTACAACAAGCGAAGCCACGCACTGATTACTTGAAGCGTAGTTTTAGCTATAGCGGTGCTCTCCTTTGGAATAACCTTCCAAAGGAGATGAGAAATCTCAAAACTCTATCCATGTATGTATGTATGTATGTATGTATGTACGTACGTACGTACGTACGTACGTATGTATGTATGTATGTATGTATGTA
>JAOBYE010727465.1:0-10154 GCA_025403585.1 Parazoanthus swiftii | reverse complement strand
TGTGTTTCCTCTTCCCACGATCTCAGGTTCTTCTCAGGTTCGTCTGTTTGTTCTTACTCACGAGCTTTCGGCAATCCTGCCCTCTTCAGGCGAGTTTTCCTGAAGAGGGCAGGATTGCGGAAAGCTCGTGAGTAAGAACAAACAGACGAAGCTGAGAAGAACCTGAGATCGTGGGAAGAGAGACACAACAAGAAGATTATTGGACCAGCCACGATTGCCCAAATGAAGACTCTATCAAGCCATACCTACCAGCTGGGCCGTAGCAAGGGGAGGAGCCGGGGGACTGGGGTGCGCCTCCCCAGTTTTTCCCCAGCAAATGTGTTAAGCTCAGCGAAATACCTCAAGTCTGAGAGAAAAAGGTTTTGACCAAGATAGCCTGGTAAAGAATGTTTTAAACCAAGATTGTGTGGTGAAAGAAGGTTTCGATCACGCTGGTGTGGCAAGAGAAAGTATTGACCAAGATAGCTGGTGTGGTGAATAGGGTTTTTGACCAGGATAGCTTGGTAAAGAGGGTTTTCACCAAGATTGAGTAGTGAAAGAAGGTTTCGACCACGCTGGTGTGGCAATAGAAGGTGTTGACCAAGATTGCTGGTCTGGTAAATGAGGTGTTTGACCAAGATAGCCTGGTAAAGAGGGTTTTCACCAAGATTGTGTGGTGATCGAAGGTTTCGACAACGCTGGTGTGGCAATAGAAGGTATTGACCGAGAGGGCTAGTGTGGTGAATGAGGGTTTTGACCAAGATAGTCTGGTAAAGAAGGTTTTCACCAAGATTGTGTGGTGAAAGAAGGTTTCAACCACGCTGGTGTGGCAATAGAAGGTGTTGACCAAGATGGCTGGTGTGGTGAATGAGGGTTTTGACCAAGATAGTCTGGTAAAGAGGGTTTTCACCAAGATTGTGTGGTGAAAGAAGGTTTCGACCACGCTGGTGTGGCAATAGAAGGTATTGACCAAGAGGGCTGGTGTGGTGAATGAGGGTTTTGACCAAGATAGCCTGGTAAAGAGGATTTTCACCAAGATTGTGTGGTGAAAGAAGGTTTCAACCACGGTGACCCAGTGTGGCAATAGAAAGTGTTGACCAAAATTGCTGGTGTGGTGAATGAGGGTTTTGACCAAGATAGTCTGGTAAAGAAGGTTTTCACCAAGATTGTGTGGTGAAAGAAAGTTTCGATCACGCTGGTGTGGCAAGAGAAGGTATTGTCCAAGATGGCTGGTCTGGTAAATGGGATTTTTGACCAAGATAGCCTGGTAAAGAGGGTTTTCACCAAGATTGTGTAGTGAAAGAAGGTTTCGACCACGTTGGTGTGGCAAGAGAAGGTATTGACCAAGATACCTGGTGTGGGGAAGGTGTGGTGAAACAAGGTACTGAATTCCTGAAAACGGTGGGGTGATCCCGGTTTTGGTCTATTGCATAGATGGACCACGATTATATCAGTTATCGCTATGGTGACTGGAGTTATCTCTTTACAAATAAATATATATACACAGAACCTGATGTTTACTGAATTATCCGAGTTTCCCTTGTTTTATAATAATTGTATATCCAGAAACGTGATCACTAATATGGTTAAGTAATAATTAATATCAGACATCTGGCTCACTATGGAACAAACTACCCTGCCCTTCTTTTATGCGTTGTATAGGTGCGTGATGACCAAAGTTGATACAGAGACTGGTACAATGGACTCTGAAGAGCCTCTTGCTACTCTTAAGAAGTAGGTATTACCAATATGTGGTTCACGCTTTCGCACTTTGGTCTCACGAGCAGCTGCTCAAATTGTCAGCCAGCTGATTTTCGCAACTGTTCTATAACTTCTGTAACCTCGTAACAGGTTTTGTAAGTCGACCTAATCTAACAAACGATCACTTAACTAACAAGTCGCGTGACAGGGCTGCACAGCGTGTCAATGAACTTGGTCACATAAGTGGTCACACAATAGGGCCAAACTGGTTACTTGACTGGGCCACTCAACTGATTGCGCAACTAGACACACATCGTTGTTACAATAGTTACAAAGTCATAAAACGAATCGCACAACTGATCATACTTCTGCGCACACGATATGCACAGATGACTGGGTCTTACAACTGGTCACATAACTAGTCAGGGCCGTAGCAAGCGTTGGAAAACTGGGGGGGGGGCACCGCCAAGAGCCGAGGTTGAAGCCCTCTAGGGGGGTCCGGGAGCATGCTCCCCCGGGAAATTTTGAAAATTAGTTTGTCTGAAAACGTGTTTCCTGGGTTTTAAACGCCATTTGAAACAAAATCAGTGTCTAAAACTAGTAAAAACACATTTGCTGGGTTAAAAACTGGGGGGGCACGGCCCCCCCGGCACCACCCCTTGCTACGGCCCTGCTAGTTACACAGCTGGACACATTACTAGTCGCACAACTGGTCACATTACTAGTAACACAACTGGTCACATTACTAGTCACACAGCTGGACACATCCGAGATCGTTCAACTGCTCGTAAAACGCTCACAGAACACTCACACATAACTGGGTCATACAGCTGCCCACACACAACTGCACACATTAGTGAGCCATACGGCTGGTCAAACAATGGGTCATACTTGTAAATGGCCACACAACCAGGCACAAAACTGGGTAGCAAGCTTGAGACATGCTAACTATTGTGAACTGAAATGTTCGTCGAAAGAAATATAGGAAAGAAATGGAAAATTTGAGGGGGAAAGGTTTTGTTCAACCGTTTAAGAATTTGATGCCTTTCCATGTTATGTCGAAAAACACAAGGGATATTACACGAAGCACAAGTGCAGTAAATTATATTTTTTCAAGTTGTTTTCTTAAACTTTAAAAGCTGCAATCCAAAGGAGAGGCTTGAAAACAATTTTCGCTCACACCTGTGACTTGATGATAAGACATGTATCATCAGGAACCAGACAGACACGTGCAAAGCAGAGCGCAAATGACGAATGGCTTAGTAATGTCAATTATGACTTACATAGAAAAGCTCCTCCGTCAATCGCTGAAATACTTCACACAACTTGAATTCAATAAGTAAAATGAATACAAAACTGAGATGCCACCATGATATGTGACTATGGTCCCCTGCCGAGCCTTCATTTTTCCTTGAAACAGTATCGGTACGGAAGCACGTTATCCAAAAGAAGTTACGAGATATATAAATCCTTCTAAATAAACCTAAGTTTCAGAAAACTGATAGTCTACATTGCTACAAATACATATAACTAGAAGTTACCAGTGGTAAGTTGTGTTGCTGATTCTTAAATCTACTTGTCAATTTGGTTGTTTAGGAGCCATTCCAACACATTGCTGTTTTATCAAGCTCGGCGCTACTGACGATACATATTCAAACAAAGTGAACTTGTGTACCGAAATGCATATTTATTATAGGCAATCCGGTTTCGACTTTTCGATAAGGTATTCAATGCTTGTGACGTGCATGTACAGCTGTTGGGTTTCCTCTGTTATCATCATGTAAAAACCCCATATAAGTATTGCGACTTATGCAAAATAATTTATTTGTGTAACTATGAATTTTTGACATTTTTCATTACTGTAGTAACTGTACAAAGTACATTTAACGCGAATTATTCAACACAACTAATCATACCAGTACTGATACTCTGATACTATAAAGGTCACAAAATTTAACAAGCAAGATGTTTTCATCAGCATATTGTGGAAAACAGGTATAATTTCAACCGGTACATTTGCTTAAAATTTTAGCAAAGTTCAAAGACTGACTTCTCAGTGTTGTTTCAGTCAAAAAGATAAAACAGGGAAGAATTTAGTTAATGTTACGCGACTTAACGTAAACTGAAAGGCCAAAGCCAAAAAGAAAGCAGAATGACCGACCAATTCTTCTAGTACTCCTGTTTACCCAGGCATCCGTGCACGCGTGCGTGTAACAGAAACTCGAAACCAGTCCGGACCGAGCGTGTCCCCGGATAAAGATCCGGAAAAATGAAGGACAAATTTGTCTCAGCAAACAGCTACAGAGAACAGCTATAGGTTTCGTTGCCTCACTTCGTTCTGCTGCAATTAAACGTAATTATACTAGAAGTTAGCATTGCTAATGGAATGCTGCCATTTCACTAACTATTAATATCAAAATGTAACAAGCAAGATGTTTTCATCAGTATATCATGGAAAACAGATCTTTTCCACCGGTACATTTGCTTAAAATTTTAGCAAAGGCTGACTTCTCGGTGTAGTTTCAGTCAAAATGAATAAAACAGGGAAGAATCTAATTTTAACTGTTACCCGACTTACCGTGAAAAAGCCAAAGCCAAAACAGGAGGCAAATTAAACATACAAACTATATAACGTAATGTGTTAAAAGGCCTGTCCAGTAGTTGCACGAACGATCAATTCGTTTGTGTATTGGTTATGCTATCTCTTTTTGCAAAACCTATGTTATTAAAAGACAATTTTACAACTGGCGACTTTTTTACTTTTCTGATCAAGCATGACAGTTTTTCAAGTACAAACTGGTTTTAAAAAACACCAAAAATACGTTATGCAAAATTATTTTGGATGATCGATTTTAAATACTGCAAATTTTTATTTCAATTTCGAAAGCCTGAAATGTTTCAAAAGGGATAAAACAAATAATGAAAAATGATTCAAACTTGTTGGCCGATGCTTCATCTTCATCTATAAACTTCCACAGGACCAGGCTTTCAGCGGGTACGAGACACGGCCGTGCACCACTCTTTGGTGTTCATCTGGCATCAGAAAAGGAGGGAATCGTCAGGGTCGGCGACACCGTGTTTGTGTCAGCAAACAAGACAAGATGCAGAAACATTTTCCCATTATTCACATGAAAAATATTTCCGCGATTCCTTATTTTATATTGGCAATTCTTTTGTAGACGTTTGTGTTGCAACCAAATTCCAATATTGCATCAGTCCCTTATAAAATCCGTTTGAGCAAATCTAAACCCATGGACACTCATATTTTCAGAATTTGGGGGGAAACACTCCTAGTCTAGTCTAGACTACACTTAGCCGTTTAAAATAATTTCAGTACCGATAACAGGACTTGAGTTCCACGGCATTCACCAAGTGTGAAAATTATTTTCGTGTTGCATACATTAACCGCAATTAAGCACAAATTTGAGAACAAGGAAATTGGATCTGATTCGCAGACTCTAGTGGGGACCTCGAGTCTATATCACAGGCTACTCGGGTCAGGCTTTTTGCAAGTCATTTTGAGCGGAAAGAGTACTATTGGAGTTAGTTGCAGGCAAATGTGCGACGTTTTTTTACATTAAAAATGAATACCGTAATATAAATAACAGTGAACTCTCGTCATCTTCTCGAGAGTTCCATTACAGTAACACGACTGAGCAGGGACCAACTCCTGCTGTTCATGTTAACTAACAAGGTGTGTGTTCAACAACAATTCACTGTAGTATTGACGAAGTATTTTGATATGCATTTGTGTGGCTCCAGCCCTTGCCAAACTCTTCATAGGTTGGAGATGCAAGCGTCTCAAGATAAGACTTGTTCAACATTAATTTGGTGATGGACAAGTTTCGAGTCGACCTCTACTTTCAGAACGAGAAATGCTATTGGATAAAAATACAATATTAAGAGCCCTAACGTTCGGGCTAAATCAAACCGTCCGTAGGCAAACATACAGCGACATATTGTCAGAACGTGTCAGCCATTTTCAGAGATCTAATAGGGTCTTTTTGTCCCGAGATTAGTTTCTTCTTTGCAAATGTATCTGCTGTTCTTGTCCTTTTAGCTGAAAAGTTGGATTATTTCCATTTTAGCAAGATTTCCCATCCGCAAATTGTTTCTTATAGATAGTCGTACTTAGCACTCTCTAAGGGCTTATTTATTATGAACACACACTGCAAGTTGATAGTCAACTATTCAGTACTGAATCCATTTCTGCCAGATAATTTATATATGACAGTACATATATGAACATTCTCTTAAACCACTCTGTGGAATTTGTTACTTTTATTTTGTTCACGGTTAACGACTTTTAATATTCAAAATATTTATTTTATTGCACGACTAGAAATACAATAAAGTGTTTCTACGACAAGAATTCTGAAAATGCAGAATGTTTGAAAACCAAGATAATGCATAATACTGTTTCTTCAAACAATTATAGCTGAGTTCAACCCATTTTTTTAAAGAATAAGTTAGGCATTTAATACTTGCTGGGTTGCATTACAATATGCCAAACTGTGACCAGAATTAACTCATACAATAAGTTCACGCATGTTTGTGGTTTTCACCCACCCTTTCAACTACACAAAAGTTATTGTGTAAGTTAACTGTGGCCATCATTTGGCATTTTGCACTGCAAGTTGTTTATAATAATTAGAAATGTAATGATAAAGTCCACCAACAGCTCGGGTCAGTTTTTCGTGCAATTATATTATTTTCTCCTTAAAACTGAATGTCACTGCAAAACATTGTTGTTTGGTAATGTGAATAAGTGAAATGTTCAAGAACAGCTACTTTTCCAAGATAAGTCATCAAATTCCCCATATAAGAAATGTATAGGTATCAGTGAAGAGAATTTAGCAACACCTTTGACTGAAAGGGTAAACTGACAGAAGTATATTGATGAACCAACTAAATATCGTTTGCTGATATCAGGGTTTAAAATAACGGCCGGTCAATGGACAGTGTCCGGACAGAATGACTAATTGACCAGACAAAACCTTCTATGGCAGGTCAAGTTGCTAGTCAGAAATGGGGCATGTCCGAGCAAAATTCACGTTGGCCGATCACCGTGACCGGCCATGTTCCAGAAATTATTTTAAGTCCTGGATATTGAAGCAAAAATCATAAGAAATTACCAGATATTTTTTTATCAAATCAAAAAAAAAATACAAAGCTTGAAGGTCAGGGCAGACATTCGAAGAATACAAACATTGCATGACTTGATTCTGAATTTTCAAGATCAAGAAACTTATCAGCTTTACTTTTAAGTTATATAACTTACTTTACCTGTAGAATAGTTGATAGTCCTTCAATACCCAAAATAAATAAAACCTTAGAACCACTACAAGTACAGTTTGAATTTGTTTTAAACCCACTTTTCTCAAACAACTCTCATTTCTTTTCAGTTTGGAAGTGGGAAAAAAACAAATTTTGGTTTATTAGACTTACTAATTGCAACTACTGTGATGCAATAAAACATTCAAGTACAAGCACCTTTGAACCTGGGCTAATAAGAAGGGCATAAAAGAATAATTATTTTTATGGCTGAAAAACTTCCACTTGTATTGGTATGATGTCACTGAGTACCTGGTATCTACAGAACAATTATGGTAATGTTACAATTTAAGAATCAGTAATTGTAATTTTGAAACATGTTGCATAACTGAAAGGTCAGTATACATAACTACACATCTGTTTAAAAAAACTCTTCAAACACTATTTTCAGTTGTTGCTCCCAAAATCCAGTTGGTCATAGTTCATAGAAATGCTGTGACTCAACACTGGAAATTCAACAAAATTATTTTTTCAGTCAAAAGAAGTTGGCTCCTGACGAAGTTTCGGTTTCTCAAAGGTCTCTTCAATTGCACGACTGTTAAGAATGGCTGATCAAAGTTCGAAAAGTCTTTTACTCTATCAGCTTCTTTGCAATGAAGAACCTTCGCAGATAGTACAACTGCCATGTTGCCAATCCCACTAAACACAGCATGGAGAAGATACTGAAATAAAGAACTCTGGAGTTGGTAGATTCTGAAAGAGAAAGAAAATAAAACCCTTAATGCTTGTTATAAGGTGCACAGTCATTACAAACTAAAGTGTATCTCTGTTGAAATTTTGTACTGTGTTTCTCCACCCAATTCTATTTTATCTGCAGGAATTTAATGTGAGGAGAAAATAATAATGTAAACCTGAATTTGGTAACATAATGGCAAACTGCTTCAGATATGAATGCAGGGCTCAAAATTGGCAATTATTTGGTCACATAGCACCTGCCAGGATTTTTTTCAAATCCACTTTAAATATTCAACTTAGGTGCACATGTGCATCAACATACAGCTGATTAAGTGCAACTTGAAGTATATTCTGCTTCATCAATAGTTACATTTATGCCCACTATTGGCCAGAGAGGGGTTCCCAACATAGCAAATGGCAGAAGATCACTTACCATTAGTGTCTGATCTCTCTTGCTCTCTATTTCTCATATAAGCAAAGTCTGACACAATAGAGTCTGCAAGGTCCTCTAATCGCTTTAGTTCCACTTCCATTGGCTTCAGTTTTTCTGCCTTGGCAAGCTGTTGACAAAGGAAATAAATATCAATGGGTTTGTAAAGTGTGCATAACAATTACAAAATCCCACATGATGATATTTCTTTGGTTTATGGGCTCCATTAGGGGGCCTTCAAGCCGACAGGGGCTGAAGGACTTGGACTTTTTTTAAACTCGAGATTGGCTTCACTCAAGTGACATTAATGATTCTTATATAACTACCTGGTATGTATCAAACACACAATGATGATCAGCTCAGAGAAAGGGCGTTTGCTGGCACAAATTTAACATTGTTATGATAAATAGCTGCAGACCACTTTCATAATACGCCCCAGTGGCCATGAACAAAAACTTTGAGTCGAGGCCAGTAGGGCCAAAATACAGCAAATGCATGAGAACTGGGAGCTTGACCTTGACTTGAATCACTGGAGCAAGTTATGAAAGTAGTGTATGCTTTGTAAACCCCTTACATTTTATGTGTATTGCCTTTTGGGTACAAATAAAATACATCAAGTTGCAATCCAGGTCTATCCCAGAATTGAATGCACTGTCGATTTTGCTGGATCAGAAATACCAAGAATTATTCTTGCCAATGATTGTGTGCTGTCACCATTTCTGGTGATCGAGACTAATAACTACCAGGATCTGCTTGATCAATTTAATGGTTGGGATGCCCTTGATGAATATATGGTAATTGGGCGAAGACCAGGACCCCATTGTTCAAAGCCCAATTAGTTAGACTAATCTGGGATTAGCTCTATAGGTTCTATTAGGAGTTAACCCAGGATTAATACTAATCCAGCTTTGCACAACTAGGCACAGAAGTGCTGAAAATAGGAGCTGGTGAAAGCCTTAGACAAGAGGCCCTTGAACATACTAGATGCAAGACAAGATCCATGCCCATTTTTACACAAGTTTAGTGCTGGAAACACTGATGTGTTTCTTCTTTCAGTTAGCTTGTGTACCCTCTTTGGCACTGGCCATCCAGGACATTTTTAAATACAGTTCTAATTTGTTAATTAGTACTTTTTCAATACATTTCTAGCAAATACTTACATCGTCATAGTTCTTAGCTTCTACACCATGTTTAACATTAAGGAGAACTTCCCGGTCAACTCCATGTCCAGCTTGACCTGCAACACAACAGTTGCATCAACCATTTTAACTGATAAATACAAACAGTGCAGCTTCTTCTTAATAACTTTTGTGCTCATGGAGCAGTCATTACTTAAAATTAACTTATGGAACAATGACCACTACCTTTCGACAAGGTAGATTTGTGTACTATTTCTCTATTGCATCAAGTTTGTTTGGTTAGGAATGGTAACAAGTAAAAAAAGAAATCGGGATGCATTCAGGGTTAAGAATGTGGAGTGTGTTTAACTACTCTTGGTCAATAGTGGAACCTATCCCTAAAATGGAGGTTGAGTAGCACAGGATATTTAGTGAGCTGCCAAACCAGGTGCAGTTAAGGCCTGGCTAAACTAGGATACATGTAGCGCGCTACACTGTAGCAGAAATATCACCAGCATGTGTCCTGGGGTGGCTAAACACGCAAGCTACAATCGAGCAACATGGGATACATGTAGCGGATACAAGAGATGTTTCTGATGTTTCCTAGAAACATTTTTGTGTCTCGGCTACAAATTTTGTCACGCATTACAATGTTCCCTAAGGTGGCTAAACTGAGAAACATTCAGGATACATGTAGCAAGAGACAATGTAGCGCACTACATGTATCCTAGTTTAGCCAGGCCTTTACTACATGTATACCTGAGCACTGCTCACTGACGCTAAGGGGAATAATAACCCAATTCGGGATTACGCTCCACTGCTCACAAACAAAACCTTTAAGTCGAGGCTAGGTGCTCAAAAGTACAACAAATGCATGAAAAGTGAGCACCTAGCCTCGACTTCAAGGTTTTGTTTGT
>JAOBYE010727464.1:0-24722 GCA_025403585.1 Parazoanthus swiftii | reverse complement strand
GTAATTCTGAGCCGCAATTCCACATTATATTGCGGCTCTCTCTTCGAGCAAAATGTTAACTGAATCGCGATACTATTGCAATATATACTAACAACAATAGTAATACCACTACTAAAACTGTTACTAATTACTACTACTTTTACCAACTATTATTATTGTTATCATTATTACTCTCGCCTGATTCAAGCCTATATAATTATACATATATACAAAGTGTGGCTGTTTGGTTAGTTCAAAAAAGATCAACACATGAAAATGCAGATCATAAAGCTTAAAATACTAAAAACGGTTAAAACATGAATAATCGGCAAAAAAATGGGCAAAATACTATATAACAATAAAACAGAGTTTCACGCACAAGGGCGATTATCAGACTGAAGAAGTTTCGCTATGCAGCGGATTGAAAATTACGATATGACATTTGTTTTCGCGTCAACATTTCTCAGCTAGCTAGCTTGGAACTTTTGTTTTAATAAGTTTTTTCGTTGACAGCAAAACAAATGGTCAAAAAATTTCAGTTTATTTGCCTTCCATTAAAAATGTATATATAAATATAGATACGGATATAGTTATAGATATATATATATACTTGTATATAATTGCAGTGCTTCAATCGGAAAAAAGAACGTTGCTTTGGGCCAAAGTTGAACTTTCTTGAGATTTTTCGAGACCTCAACCTCAAGTATTTTTTAAAAAGTTCTTGTTATATTTTCAAACTTTTTGCGTCTTTACACTTTCGAAGGCTGTTCCCAACATCAAACTCAAGCGTTGACAGCTACAAGCGCAAAACCAACCACAAGAGGAATTTTTTTACGCTGCGTGTCGTCCAATGACCTGTGCATGAAGCAAACGAAACTAGCAAAGAACACAACTAAATATATTTTATAGAATAGACCATTATCGGCTAATTGGGGCTACCAGCATGCTTAGAGATCTGGGTATATATTACGATTTTCACAAGTCCACCTCTTTTCGAAACATTTGTGTATTAGCAAATGTGTTGTTATCACCTGCGTTTTAAAATCAAATGTGAAAATGCAAGGTTTTAATTTGAGCATAGGTAGTTTTGATAGTTTATATAAGCCAATAACCCAGCGGTTAGCAAAATTAGGGTTTCCCTCATGCTTTGAGGTCTGTTATTACGATTTTCACAAGTCCAACTTTTTCAAAATATCTGTATGTAATAAAATACGTTGCTTTCACCTGCTTATTAAAATCAAATGAGAAATCGCATTGTTTTAATTTGCGCGATATAACGTAGCGGTTGTCCGTTGCAATTTTCAGATTTATAGAAATAAAGTTCGTTTCTTAGTCCTAGACTGATCGAAGTACAGTCCCTAACAATTTGTTGATTTGGGGTATTTTCAGGTTCGACATTCTTTAAAAAAATGGTTCTTATAAAGATAAGAGAGTGTACTTAACTATCTGCTTACAAAACCTAAGTGACACGTGCATGGATGTACAATTTTTGTATACACAACAAATTCCAAGCAAAAATATGTACTTAGCTCTCCTATAACAGCTGCTGGAAATCTGTATAACTTCTGAAACACCATTTGTCGTGTGATTCTTCCTGACTTTGACAAAATAAACACTTTTAATACTAGAAAATTAATTTGATTACATTTTCCGCGATCATTACAAAAATCGTTTTTCATAGTATGGAACAGTAATATAAAGTGTCTCTTCCATTAATCAGTTTTATAAAATATACAATATTTATGTTGAAATCAGCACGATCGAGTAAAAGCCATGTTGTTGTGTGATTTTTGTCTCACTTAGTATTTGTTTTATGTGATCAATTTTCAAGACTTATATAACTTCGTTGTGGTATAGTATGGTGTAGTGAGTCATAAATTATAGTTAAGTATTAAAACAAATAATAGTTGATAATAAAAAGTATCTTTAAGTGCAAACTGAAGCGCATTTTTTTGTGTTGATGTTCAAATTATTTCAAATTTTTACTTTAATAAAGAATTTAATAAAGACGCTAACGAATAATTAAGTATCATACTATTTCGTTTGCTTAAAGTTTCAAATTATACATATAGTTATGTAAGCATAAATACATGTGTATTTACATAAATACACATAAATGTGTATGTATACATAAAAAATGTATAAATATAATATTAATATATATAAATTATTGAATATTATGTACACATGGTAGTGTACAACAAACAGCAACAACAATTTTTATGGAACATTTACGAAGTTTACAATTTATATTAGTGAATTACTTAGTATCGATTAAGAGCTAGTTAACAGAAGCAAAATACTTTAACCATCTAAGCTATGGCTGTTCGAGTTATCGTGATAGATAATGTGAATATAAGTATTTTGGATTAGTTTAAACACAATAAAAAGTGACACACTACAAAAACAAGTATTAAAAACAAAAAATGGAAAAACAAATTAGGTGCTAGCTGGATATTCTAAGATTGGATTTTTTAAGTAGTGTTTTCAAGATGAATCTTTTCCTAGCTGGTTTTAATCAAGTCATCTATCATATTCAACATCTTTGGACAAAATAACAATATTATACCAAATTTTCCATAAACTGTGAAAACATGAAGAGCAGGGAATGACGACTTTGAGGCAAGTCAACTGTTGTATGAATGTAGAGAGAACTGGTGCCTGCATGTCTTCATTGTGCTTGCAGCAGGACCTAGAGTAGAACTACATCACGTGCCCTGTATTTTATTATATATTGTAACTTACTTTGTTATCAGCCGTAGTAAAAGCCAGACACATTTCTGTGTGATTAATCCCTAGTTATTCAACTAACTAGGATACATGTATGCAGGTACCAGTCCAAACAATAACTTCACAAGCTTAACTTTTATCACCATTTTAATAAGTTATCTAATCGTTCTGCTTTGGCAGTTGCAAAGATAAAACAAGACAATTAAAAAAACTGTGTTTGCACCCACGTACATCAAAAAGAAGCACTAAGACACTCTGTAAAATCAGCACACAAACAAGGTAACTAAAGTTTTCCAAAAACTATACCTGTGTTTAACTGAAAGATATGTACATATATACATGAGAACAAATAAAGGAAATAAAAACCCATTGGTTTAATTGGTCACCATAGCCTTATTATTTTTTCTGATTGGTTTCCTGACACTTGTTTCTAAAACGGTTTATCCGTTACTGTACTGGGGACATAAAAATATCCTGATTTCTTTAATCCCTTCACTTTGTTTGGAATATAAGTAAGTGAACATTTTTATGAACATACTATACTTGGGAGAGAAAACTCTAAATCAAACAAAAAACAATATAGTAAACTGGTAAATCTGTGTCAACTAATCAATAGGAGACAATATAAGTTTTAAAAATGAAACGTACTTTTACCTAATTATTGTTGTGTTATGGTTGTCTGCTTTTTTGATAGATTTTTCTGTAGCATAAAGGATTTAATTATACATGATAATAAATTTCTATGTTCACTGGCTCAATGAGATTTTAAACCTTCTGTCAACACCCAAACGTGTACCAAAAGTTGTCCTTTTTTCAGAAAAAACCCATATACCACACTTTAAAGGCTAGAATTGCTGGAAACTCCAAGGGGTGGATGAAGTCACTAATAAAAGATAGCTGTTAATATATATTACCAGGCCATTTGCGATCATTGGAGATTTCTGGGCAGCGACGCACCTTTCCCACCACTAAATCTCCGCAAACCCAGACCAAAATCTAAGCCTAAAACCAAACCTAAACCTAAAACTAAAACTAAACCTAGACTCCAACCTAAACTTACACCTAAACTCAAACCTAACTTTAAACCTAAGCCTGAACCTGAACCTAAACCTAAATTTAAACCTGAACCTAAATCTAGACCAATATATTAGCATAAACCTAAATCTAAACCTAAATCCCTCTAACCCAAGCCTAAAGGACAGCCGGGCAGGTTGTTAGTTGCTTAGAATCCTCCATTGATATCTCATTTTGTTTCATTTTAAAAACCGGCCTAATTAAAGTTAACATTTAACTCCCTTCCTGTTTTGTCTGCTAGGGTGCATTTTGATATATCCAGTCATCTACCCATAAAGAAAATCCAATTTTTGCAACTTCTGTACAAATGTGAACATAATTTTGCAAATGAAGATGTTAGTATGATCAGTGTATTTACATTACCTTGGATATCAGAGGCAATATACACTCAAATCGAGACATGGCGAGTATTATCTCTAGTTTCCAGGATGCATTTTCTTGTGTGTACTGATAGTGACAAAAACCTCAACAATATTAACCTTATTCCGACTGGGCATTTTTGGAGTTTATATAATTAATTGTTCATTTCAATCAAGTAATGCGAAGAAATTTCCATAATCATGTTTATAATTATTTCTGAAACTGTTAAAGCGCCTTTCTCTTTTAATTGCACTTAGCTTTCTTATCTCAGATGAACTAAAGTAAGTGAGTTGTTTCAGAAAAATAATATTAATAATACTGTAATTAAGTCACAGGGCTGTTGCAAGCCTTGGAAAACTGGGGGGGCACAACGAAGCGCCGAAGGCGAGCCTTCTCGGGGGGGGGCTTGCTCAATCGCAAAATTTTGAAAATTAGTTTGTCTGAAAACGTATCTACTGTGTGTTAAACGCCATTTGAGACAAAATCAGTGTCTAATTCCCGAAACCGTTATAACTAAAAAAGCTGGGAAAAAAACTGAGGGGATACGGCCCCCCGGCCCCTCCCCTTGTAGGAACGTACAACTGATTAAAAGTGTTTCGCATGCAAATTTCGATGGCACCAAAATAATCGCTGCAGGGTACAAGCTGCATGCGAAAATTACCGGTACACGAACGTAGCATGTAGTTATTTTCAAAACATGTATATGCTAGATCATTCCTCTGTTGAAAAAAAACCGAATGGTTACAAAACAATGGTTAGCTGTATGGTATACGAGCCTGTGCATTATCGATCTTAGTTTCACTTGCTACACTAACATGATGTGCTTTCACCTTGACGCAATCCGCGACCTCTTAACATGGAAATTGAATAACAATTAGCACGTGAATGTCAACAACTCTTCCAAATATCCTAAAACTGATATTCTAGGCACTTTATCTTTCTCAACTACGCATTTAGACTTGATAATCTGTCGTACTCATTTCTCACAGATGATTTTTTACTCGGCTCAGTTGGTGCACCTCTGATTCTCTCATTGTCTAATATCTAATAAAACAAAGACTACACAGTTAAGTGCTCGTTGCCACGTGCAAAGCTTTGCGTGACCGACAAAACACAAGTAATATTCAATTGTCGTTGGACGTATTTTAAAGCAAGCTAAAGGTTGTGATTATGTTTCTCAGGAAATTAGTTCTTTTGTTATCTTAACCTTGGGTTTTCGTTTAAAGACAAATACGTATAAAAAAATCGTGAATGCCAACAATAACATGTTATCTTCTACAGACAGACGTAGACGGGTCTAAAATGCCGCAATTTAATACGTGAGGGTTTGTGACCAAAATAGCTTCTCTGTTCTTGACGCTGTGGATTTATCGCAACAGGTGAAGTGAACAGCGTCACAGCCTTCCAAATCTATTTTAGTCGAACGTTAATGTGCAAGGGGCGAAAACATTAGAAGTGTTGAGTGTGCAATGTCGGCGTCCTTGATGATCAAAACACTCCCGTAAAGTGTTGTTGCGTGTTCAATAAGACAAGTTGAATATTAGGCAGTTACAGTTTGTGTTTTTACTACAAAAAGGCAAGTGCGTGCAAATATATTGGATACACTTTGAAATCGAAGCATACGCCTTTTTGAATTCAAAAGCTGATATTGTATCTCTAACAGGCTAAGAGTCACAACAATTTAAACCATGAAAGTTACGAATATCATTCCCGTCATGTCCAGTACATGAGGAGTTTCCCACCCTAAGAATACTATTGTAATTATGTACAATAACGACTCCGCTCAATCCATCGAAATGTGTTTTTGTAAAATGAAAATAAACTCACAATTTTGTACTGGAAGTACATCTAGAGACCAGGATAGAAGCCGAAGAGTTAAAACAGCAAAATGTTAAAGCAAAAAAAGGCATGAGAAAAAAAAACTTAATACTGTACTTAAATATATTGCTACATAAGATGATATGATGTTTATGGTGTTGGCGCTTTTAATTGCGCCAGGTGCTTTTAAAATCACTACACATACACTTGACGTATAGTAGTTGCTAAAAATACGCTAAATCTTGTAATATCCAATTAAGCTATTTTTAGAAACAAGTTCGGTATTTGACGTACGTTGATCTAAAAGTGCATGTCTAATCTGTTAAACATGCCAGCGTCTGTATATAGCTATAATAGCGCCATAAATTAAAAGAACTTTGTTGTGTCCAGATCGGAGGATATGGAGATCTTTAGAAAAAGCATATGTTCTTGCGCATTTCGGCAATTAACTATTAAAACCGTAATCAACGTGATTTATAAATTCAAGAAAATATTCGTTTTGATTTCAGAGCGTTTCATAAACAAGTTACATGTCTTACATGAAAACCAGGCAGAAACGAGTTTTCTTGGCGTTAATTTTGGCAAAATTATATCTGTCTTCAATAATAAGGGTCCTGTAGTCCGAAACCGGCGTCACGCGAACAAGTTTGTCTGCACTGGGGTTCATCAACTACTCAATGAAGTTGTTGACTCACTGTCTACGCTTAAGCGCAGATGAGATTACTAGACCAGAAAAAATAAATATATTTAACATGAGCAAGTTGAGTAAATCTACAAAGAAATAATCTGTGCGAAACATTGTTGTATATATTATTTCATTTAATTTCTATAACCACGCATCTTTGAGTATAGTGCTTTTGCATTCGGCCTGTTTTGTAGAAAAAACCGACGGATAAAGCCATTAAACGCTACGGCACAAAGATAAAATGACGTCATTAAACGGACAGATACATAACCTCTTTCCCCCATCCATTTAAAAGTAAACTCTTAATTAAGGGCCTGTATACTTTGAACTGCAGAACGGTAGAACGAGAGTTGGTTGAGGCTTGTTATGTTTCAATTCAAACAAAGTTATACCTATAATTATGCAAATATATTTTTAAACACATATACTTATGAAAGTACATCGCACTTATGGAGAAGCCCGTAATTATTGTTGTAACTTTGCTTACAAAACATGTTTCAAAAAAGCGAGTTCAAAATTGAAATGAGGTTTATAATATAGGATAAAAATACGTTATACAAAAATAATGATAAAAATAGCAAAAATAATGGTGATAATAATAACAACAATGCTATAGTAATAATAATAAACCATTATTTTCAGGTTACAATCATTACTATTATATTACTCCATTCTTATAAATAGAGAGAGAGAGATCTATGTTTAGAGACTCGGGCTTAATCAGTTTCTCAAAATTATGGGGATTTCGGCCAAAAATGTTCTTAAAATGGTTCAGAATTTTCATTTTAAAAAAATGAGATAACAATCTATGTAACCGAAGTTTTGTTTACTGCACATTGAAACAACGGAAAAGGCGTTAATTTGACTAACTATGATACACCGAACTGAATGTTACTTTACAGTGGCTAATAACAGTTCTAGGTTTCGTATTATATATGGCCTTTTTGATATAAGTTTTAATGGCCCAAAATTATGGAATTCAATTGGAGAAGACATTAAACAGTCCAGTTTAAAAACATTCAAAGAAAAATTGAAAAGGAAATTTATAAATAATTATAAATTTTTACCAACTGTCGTGGTTGCTATATGTTATGATTTATTTTTTGTTCCTTGCAGTATTACAACTAATCTTAGGTCGTGTGTACTTGTGTTTGTATACGTGTCTCTGCGCGTGTTTGTAATAGCGTTTCTTAATTATAATTATTTTTTGTAAAACCGACCAAATCATGTAAATTGTAAATTATTTCTGCAAAGTCTGGCCTCCTGATCCTTTAACCTTTTATGGTTCAGTATTACAGAAAGCCAGTACCCTTCTCACATGTCACTTTTCCTCATTTCATTTGTTCACTGAAACTTAACGTAAGGGTAAATAAATAGATTAGTAGTAGTAGTAATCTTACTTATTCTCAGTCTCAATATGATCCGTTAACATGTTATGAAATTTCGGACGTTTATCAGCCGTAAGGTTAGTATTATTGTAACATAATAATATTGAACAACATCAGTGGTAGTAGTAGTAGTAGTAACAGTTGTAGTAGTAGTAATAAGAATAGTAATAGTAATAGTCAGGTAGCAGTAGTTGTGGTACTAGTAGTAGTAGTGTAATAGTAGTGGTAGTAGTAGTAGTGTAGTAGTTATTGTAATCATAGTAATCATAGTAGTAATAGTAGTAGTCAGGTAGCAGTAGTTGTGGTACTAGTAGTGTAATAGTAGTGGTAGTCAAGTAATAGTAGTTGTCAGTAGTAGTAATAGTAGTACTAGTAGTAATAGTGCAGTAGTTGTTTTAGTAATAGTAATAGTAGTAGTAGTAGTAATAGTAGTAGTAGTAGAGTAGTAGACTGAAAGTAGTAGTAGTAGTAGAAGTTGTTGTTGTAGTAGCAGTAGCAGTAGTAGTAGTAGTAGTAGTAAAGGTAGTAATAGTAAACTAAAAGTAGTAGCAGTAGTAGTAGAAGTTGTAGTAGTAGTAGTAGTAGAAGTTGCTGTTGTTGTTGTTGTTGTTGTTGTAGTAGTAGTAGACTAAATGTAGTAAGTAAGTAAGTAAGTAATAATAAGCTTTATTGACATGATGCACATTATTACATATTGCCAAAGCATTTTTTTTCTTTACAATATTATAAGTCATTTTGATTTACATATTGGATTTACATATTACATATTTGATCATCTAATGAATTAGGGGGAAAAAGTACAGTCAGCAGGTATAATTAAAGTAACTTATTTTGTCAATAACAGTAACAAAAGTATAATAAGAAGCAGACGGTTCGAAACTGCTTAACATAGTATGGGTTATGTCAATACATGTATTAGGCTTGGAGCAATGACTTTCGTCTCAAAAAACATTTATTAATGAAAAATGAAGTATAAAGCATCGATAGACGATTTGATGTGTTAAAAATAGTTTCAATGAACTCATCTTTGTTTGTAGGATAAATGCCAAGAAGTGTACGTGTCTGTATAGATTTTACAAGAGAAAATCATATGATATTCATCCTCAATTTTGTTTTGGTTACAAAATTCACGTAGTCTTTGTTCCCGCGGAACAGTTGGATGTTTGTTTCTTAGAATTTCTATTGCGAGGTTGTGATTGCTGGTGCGAAATTTTGTATAATGACGTTTTCCGTTCATTATTTGAATAATATCAAGGTAATCCTCTGGTTTGTTTTCATATTTGAGTTTTCTGTAAAAATCCAATTTGTTAGAAGATTCAATTTTTTTCTTCCAGAATTCATTGTACTTGTTTTGTAAGGTTGAAATAAAGTTAACGATATTGTCTTCCGTGAGATACTTGGAATGGTAGTTTTAAGGTGTTGAGAATTATGAGATTTAGTAGTAGTAATAGTAGTAGTAGTAGTAGTAGTAGTAGTAGTAGTAGTAGTAGTAGTAGTAGTAGTAGTAGTAGTAGTAGTAATAGTAGCAGTAGTAATAGTAATAATAGAAGTAGTAGTAATAGTAGTAGTGGTAGTAGTAGTAGTAGAAGTTGTTGTTGTAGTAGTAGTAGTAGTAGTAGTAGTAGTAGTAGTAGTAGACTAAAATTAGTAGTAGTAGTAGTAAAAGTTGTTGTAGTGGTAGTAGTAGTAGTAGACTAAAATTAGTAGTAGTAGTAGTATAGTAGTAGTAGTAGCAGTAGTAGTAGTAGTAGCAGTAGTAGTAGTAGTAGTAGTAGTAGTAGTAGTAGTAGCAGTAGTAGTAGAAGTTGTAGTAGAAGTTGTAGTAGTAGTAGTAGTTGCTGTTGTTGTTATAACACTTATTTCAACACGTGCATCAGTTACGTAAGACCGCTTTACATGATATCCGTCATACGAGATATAAATAAACCTTTGCATTTCCTGTATTGTCATTAAAAGCTGATTAGCGAGATATAACTTGAAAATGAAAAGATGTCGTAGTTAAAAGAAAAAGTACCGGTAGAGTGCCACTAGTAGAAGTCGCTAATAGCAATACTTTTAAGTGTTGAACGACAATCATGATCATCACACTAACATGATTGATGTAGTGACACACGAGATGTTTCATTAGTTTTCCTTTCTGTGCTGTGAACCATGGCCGTTTAAAGCTGGCGCGTTGCTGTGTAACAAATGTCATTCATTCGTGAGCCAACCGTGACTATGTTCTTAGCAACTGACGTAACAACTTAAAAGTTATCGTAGACCGTATCGAAAAACCCAATCAACAATATTGAACATATGCACATGTGCTATTTTATAACAACTTCTTGATTTAACATTGCCCCCATACAAATAAAACGTACATATCCGGCTAGGTTTTAGTGAACTCTCAAGGATGTTTCAACTTTATTTCTTCGATTAATTCTGCTACGATTATCACGGTAATAAAATTCTGGTTACTTTATATTTCTGTAGCGTAATATTGTTAAAAATTCAGTACAGTTGTGGAAAACATGTCTGATAAATTCTGGAAATATATATTTCTAAATGATCTTCAAAAGACAATTTTTGATAAAAAAAACTAGTCTTCTAGTAAGTTTCAGTTCGCTTTTTTAGAGAAACGAGTTCTGCTGTCCAAACGTTTGTTTCCTTTACAAATTACTCTTAATACAAAAAACACCAAACACAACAACCATAACTTTTTACAAATGTACGTAATTAAAACCCGTTTCAATCTTTGATTATGGGAGGTCGTATACATGTAAGTAGTAGTTAGATTTACACTGCTTTTCCTGAGGAGAAATCATAGAAGAATTGTTTCTTCCTGTTCGGCTGCTAGCCGGATCAGTAAGATGCAATCCAATTACTTAATCGCAGTTAGCGTGTTCCATTTTTAGTTTGTATTTCATTTAAAGTACCAAGCCAAAAATAGCTTGCAGCTGTGGAGATATAGAAGTATCGTTTGACGTTTAGGTTATATAGATGTTTTATAAATACCAGCTGTTTGTTATGTACCACGACATTTCCCTCTCGTTCTTACATCATTCTGTTTCATCGAAAGACCTTTAAGAATCCTGAATAAGTCAATAACCTATTCTCGGGTCCAAATTTTAACTCAATGCTTGAAGTGTTGTGTTGCACAGATAACGCATTCACTTGTTTACTAATTACTTTCTTCAAGTTCGTATCATTGTATTTGTAGAGGAAATTTACCTTCTTACATATTTCAGTTTTTAGTTTGTGTCTATTTTTCTTCGCTGAATTTAAGTCTCGAAGAAGACTGTTTTAATTTCGAATTTCAGAACGCAGCTCCATTTTGTTGTTCTGTTTTGACTCATGAAATAATATTTTGTCACGTTTTCGGACGCAGGCCATGAACTGCGACGGAGTGGGGTCATATCCGGCGATCACTCTATTTTTACCCTTTACTTTAAAAGCGTGTGCTCAACTCAGATCCGCCTAATCTTGGCAATTAGATTTTACTGGATTTCCAAAAATACCTAGTTGTGCAGGTAACTCACATCATTTAATAAGCTGTCGTGAAATAACATTTGATTCCTGAAACCTCGTTAAATGGCACAAGCGTCCTATCAAATGTAAACACTTTTGTAAACAATAACCGAAGCCTGGTGAAGACGATGACGTCGTATGACGCATTCGCATGAACCGTGACTTATTGATAAATGCTAATACGCCCTGTGGTATATACAACAAAACCTGACCGTATCGTTCATACTTTCTGTGAACATTACAAGTGTGAGGTCCAACTGGATAAACGCTTACGACTTCTCTCCTTCGAAAAACTCAGTGTGCAAAGAAAAGGTACACATGGAAAATTGCTGTTCCAGTGAATGTGAGTAAAACTTCATTTTTGACCGTAAGCTTTAGCAAGTTTGAAATTCCATTTTCCTCGAGAGGATAGAATTGGAGCAGACGCCCGAATCAACAACGGGGGACATGACGCGCTATTAGTATTACTTATTTCTCATACTTAATGCTGGTGAGTTTCTAACGTATACATGTGTTCGCAAGAATTGATGCATAGCTATTGTACACCATGTGGTGCTCACAACACTTTGCCAAGCTAGCACGATTTTCAAAGTTACATTTATTTTCTATAAAATCGTGGTCAAGCACCACTTTGAAGGTTACAGTTACGAATCTTACAAAACTTATAAGCACATGGGATTAGTGTCAAACTATCATAACGAATCCATTGCGCGATTACAGAAAAGCTCAGTAAATGTACAAATAATGAGACATTTATTTGCTGAACAATATTTACTGATGTTAGGTACTCCTTTGAAGCCTTGTTTTAAAGATCAGCAGTGTCATCAGAGAAAAACATTTGAGTTTACTTTTGGATATTTTGAGTAATTTGTAGAAAGACAAGCAGAACGATTGAACATTTTTTCGCTATTCGTTTTTGACTAATTCATAAGACTTTCAAGTAAACTGCTACTTTTTTTGTGTGCTTATGATATTTCCTGGAAGCTAAAGTACCACTATTCAAATGTAAACCCCGCTAACGTTTGTTACATATTCGTTTGCTAGATTATATTTTCGAGTGCTTTGCTTATATCTCTTTCATGTGCATGACATTTGTACCAATCTTTCTATTGAGTAAATGTCGAACAGATACTGTTTTGTTGAATTAAGCACAAGATAATAATCATTTATATACTGACTGAATGTTATTTGAACAAATGCTCTTAAGCACTGATATCCGAATATAGGAACTACATTTTCTGATTTTGTAGGAAGATCCTAAACATAGTAACAAGTACTTAATAAAGAACAACAGGTGGAACAAATTTACATATCTGATGTTTTGCGGCACATAACGAATCCTCTGAACAGTAAACATCATACTGCCTTTTTCATAGATTAATCAGTTGTGGAGATTTCACGTATTTGTATGGAAGCAATATCATTAGGTAAAAGGTGTTCTTTTAGGAACGGTTCTTCTGCAAATTTCCAAACTTGCAACCCAACTTGGGTGTGATTTTGTTTCGATATTTCATCGATAAAGGAAAAACAATAACATGGACCAAAACCAACAGCTGCATTTCCCAAACCTTAGATCATATTCACACAACTTGTCTTTTAAAACATTTCATGCTAACGCACTCTTGCTTCATGTAAAAGCAAATTTCTAACTAATCAAGACTATTGTTGTTAGTGTTAATGATGTTGCTGTTGTTGTTGTTGTTGTTGTTGTTGTTGTTGTTGCTACCGGTATTGATCGGTACAAGTTGTTCTGGTATCAAATGACTTTGGCTCACGCCACCAAAGAAATGGATTAATGTCCAACAATCTTTCTTGATCATACGTTGGAAACAGTTTAATTTTGCGATAAATACTGGCAACAATAAAAAAAAATTTACTCCCTGACTAATCTCTGCTTTTAACTTAGTTTTATTCATTGTCGGCTAGATACCAATTACAACAATAAAATTGAGAATGTCATCACCAGCCTATCCTGGGCCTTACCCACAGGGCCTGACACATTTGCATTTTAAGGATACGTCGTCGGATATCGTTCGGTTAGTAAAGGGTTTCAAACATACAAATGGCAAATGGATAGAGCTGCAGAGCCGGGTAAAGCTAAGTTGAATTGATAATTGAGTTTAGAGGCAACTTTATAGACTAAAGTATTGCTGATTTCGTCGCTGTTACTGCCATTCCACTCGGCTGTACTGAGCCATTATAGCATTTCATGCAAGGAACGAGTAATTGATAAACAACTGATACTTTGATACTCTTATACATCTCGACAGTGAAACTTAAGACCGGATCAAAAATCTAAAAAAGTGCCGGCAAAAGCAACCCTTTTGACCAGTGTAAGCATGAAAGGTTATGCGTACTCTTGGAGAATGAACCGTGAGTGGGTCAGACATAAAGTACCGGTAGAGAAGCTAGAAATACAAAGGCTCAATTTAGACTGCGGATTGCCGGTGCATTTGAAAGAGTTGATCCGTTTCTATAAGAGCGCAAGGAAGTACTTGCGAAGCCTCTGTTGCATTGCTTCTCGCAAAGCTATATACATCGAGACAAACACAGTTGTCGCAGCTGTGCCGTAGCTAGGGACTGAGATCGATTGTATATTTGTCTTTGTATATCTCATATAATGTGTCTCAGCTGCAACATGGGTTGGTGAGGCCAACAAGCACAAACAATGTTAAGACTTAAGTACTGCTTGTGTAGAATCGATACATTTATTGTAGTTACAGTTTTAAATTATAAATCTATAACAAGATTTTTGAAATTGTACGAGAAGGTTCCAGTTCGAGTGACACTTTTCAAAAGCAAAGACAACAGCTAAAGTAGGAAACATCTCGATCACTCTGATTTGCTCAGTCATTAGAATACTTTAACAACGCAGCCATTTAATTTATACTTTTGCGTCCGAATCAAACACAGCGACTGATAAAATGTTAGTGAAAAAGAAAATCACGATGTATACAAGACATAATACGAATATTACGGAAATTCTTGAAGTGCACATTCAAAATGATTTGATTAATCTGCTCCTTGTGCTCTTTAGGTAATGATGAATTTCACTACATAATTAATGTAGTTACTCAGAATTTGTGATCTTCAAAGACAAATTTATTTTAAATCTAAGTCACATCAATTGCAATTTCGATGAATTTGACTGTTATAGTCTTTCTAAATATATAACTTCTACTTCTGTAAAAGCACAATACTAGTAGAACTTAAAACAAACTGCATCACTAGAAATATCCAAATTTTTAAAAAATGGATAACAACATTTGTTATATATTGCATTAAATGTAATGGGTTTTACACTTTCATACTGATGTTATTCACCTTGGAGTTGTATAAAAAATAAGAATATACTTTCTTAGGACCTAGGTACAAAACAGATCGAAATCTACATGCCATATGATTATGTGCCACTTAGTTGGTTTGAAAACCAAAATGATCATGTTTGGCTGATTTGACCTCTACATCATTCATGTATGTTCCAGTTGCAATTAAAGAATCTATAAGGATTTTGATACAAAACCTTCAGAAAAAAAAATAGTAAGGAAAGTTCCGTGCGGTCGAAATATTGGTCAAATACTTGGCCAGTAATCAACGCCATATGAGCCGCAATTTTTGCAGGGATGTCAGTCAGGTTAAGTTACGATACTTTAGTACAACCTTTCAATTGTCATTCAACTAAAGAGACGAAAAACGTTAACAACAAATAGAAATGCGCGATACATTATAAACAGAACACATGGTACGCCGTTATCTCATGCAAACAGCATCCAAAGTGGACAATCCGATCTTGATGCCGCTACAATTGTATCCTTCGCTTGTGTGCCCATTAAAAGCCTTCCGCTAGTCAAGCTGAAAAGAAAATCCATCTCTCGATTCCATTAAACTAGTGAAAATGGTAACTGATATATGCTGCACTTAAACATAGACACCGATCTCGTTAAGAAGACAAGTATTTGTACGTATTATTAGACGAACATGCATAAAGGCAGAAAAATATACCATATCTACTATTGTTGATCTAACTTCTCATTGTTTTTACTCGCAGACGGAGAAGACCCAATTTTTCTAATAATTTAGTTTTCCAGTATAAAAGCAATTAATCTAAAATCCACGAGAAAAGAAATGCGGAAATAGAACTTGCTTTTGGCTATTTTTTAAATTTTTAGAACAAGACTTCAACACATAACACCAACCAATAGATAGCAATACCATCAAGTTAGATTTTGCTCTATTTATAGATACCACATTCAATTGCAAGAAAGATCAAATCACTGGCTGTCGACCTCAGTATATTTTGCCACTTGTTACATTGAATTGTAATAATAGTTTCTCTCGATCTTTATTCCCGACTAAATCAGTTCACTGAATCGAAAAGATCCATTTTTTATTTGATTCTCATTTCATGTAAAAATATTATCCTTAAATTCCTTCATGGTGGTTATAAGGCACTCGTAATTTTACAAACAACACATCGAAGATCGATATCTACGATACTTGCTGCAGCATGCCCCTTTCGGAAGGTGTTTCGTTTTAATTATCCACAGTTAATACTTACAATGAAAAACTATTACTTGAACAACCAGTGCATTTGATTTTCCTCGTATGGAATAACTACATCACTATATGTTTCTTGAATTTACATCCTACCAATTTGATATTGTTGTTCTATTCCAGCCAGTTTAGAAAAAACGAATCAACTTGGTGGCTACTACGTCAATGGCAAACCATTACCTAGAGAAGTGAGAATTCGTGTACTGCAGCTCGCCCAAATGGGGGTGAGGCCTTGTGAAATCAGCCGACAGTTGCGAATAACCCATGGCTGCATCAGCAAGCTGCTTTCAAAGTTCCATGAAACAGGCTCAATAGACCCAGGGAACAAGAATGTTGGAAGGCCCAAAGTAATCACGCCTGACATTGAGACCAAGATCGACCAGTACAGAGACGAGCAGCCGGGAATTTTTTCCTGGGAGTTGAAAGATCGTCTGATAAAGGATCAAGTATGTACCCCAGATAATGCTCCATCCTTGAGCTCCATCAGTCGATTAATCAAAAGTAAAATTGTAAATGAGGCCAATAAAAAGAAGATTGAAAACGTGGAACTTAAAATGAAAATGAGAGATGCAAAATTTTCAGGAGAGCCATGGGAAGCGAGCACTTCTTCCAAGTGCAACAGTTATTACTGTGGCAGCAGCAGCAGCAGTAGTTCACAATATGATAGCTCACAGAATAGTCCTAGCTCAAGCACGAGCTCAGATCAAGCCACTCAGCACTTTCCATTCTCCGTTGAAACAATCCTGAGCAGTGACACTAACCCAAGAAGCCAGCATTGCATTTCGTCAACTGCAACAGTAGGAATTAACTTTGATGCACGAGGTAACTATATCAAAACCATAATGTAGTTATTTTAGTTTACACTGAACATGTTCTTAAGGTCTTCTTTTATAAAATTTCTGTATCTTATTATATGCAAGCAACTAATGATGGGTTTAGGATGTCTTATATCTGTTCTTGAATGGAAAGGTAACAATACGTTTTAGTAAAACGTAAAACAAAATACGATTTGCGCATCATAATATACCAAGACTACTGTTTACAGTGAAAACTTTCAAAAGAACTATTAACAGAGAACGTCTCATAGAACTATTAGCAGTAAATATTTTCAAGAAAACTACATATACTAACAGTGTAAATGTTTAAATTTGTTCATCACACAAATGGTTAAAATCATTATTCTTTAATGCTTAAGCCAGGTAAGACATATAGTACAGAGTTCAAGCTGCCAAATGTTGACTTCATGTTTTCAAAGTATCTTTTCTACCTGATGTGATGTAATACTCTGGGATACTTGGAAAGACAGCAAACAAATAAACAATCACAAAATGCAGCAACTTCTTGTTGTTTTAACACAGTAACAAAACAGAAATGTTATATGTTTTACTGTTATCGCCGATTTCAACGTAACGTGTGTTTGTTCGTGGAACAGTTTGCAAAATGCTACATTCATAAAGTTCCGAAATGTTTTTCAAAACAAAATCATGATTATGACACTACGACAAAACGAACTGAGATAAATCGTAGGTAATCTTGGTATATTATTCGGTTGGATGTAATGACAAACTAGTTACTACAGAGCAATAATTTGAACTTGTTTCTCTGTCTACTTTATAGCAGCAAGTGCTGAATCTTTTGATCCAATAACACCCTTCGAAGAGCACTACGCTGCCTTAAATCGCTGTGGGCAGCAAAAAAGACATAGAACAAGGTTCACATCCCACCAGCTTGAGGAACTTGATAGAGAATTTCAGTTGAATCCATATCCTGCTATTTGGAAACGGCAAGAACTCGCCATAAAGTTGGAGGTGGAAGAATCTAGAATTCAGGTAATTAACACAAGTAAATTTTTAGTTCATGTTTCGTGTTAGACATTATGTCAAGCTGTCAAATTCAATTAATTAACACAAGTATATTTTATTTCATGTTTCGTGTCAGACATGTCAAGAAAACAATATGACATTTACCTTTACTCTATCACGTTAACATATTAGCAGAACTAAGGTAAGGAAAATGCACTCGCAAAGCATAGAAAATGACAACTTTCATGTGTGTCTGGAGTAACAAATTCGCAGGAGTTGATGTAAGAACTACGGTAAAGTTTTTGTGACAAATTAAATTAGCTAAACTAATCTAAGGTCGAATTTACTGATTAATAACATTTAAGTTATCTGGAACTATGACAAATAATAAAAGGTTAGTATGGGTATGATATTCCTCACTTGATCTAGTCTTTAATATTTTTTAAACTTGTGGTAGATTACTGATCTATTGACAGCTGCGCCTTTCATGCATTTAGATAAGCCATTTAGCCTGAGGACTGCACTAAGTCTAAAGAAAACTTCTTCTTGGCTTAGTTCCACACGTGTTCATATTATTATACTTTAGCGAAGACAGCAAAAATTTATTTGCGCTCAATGGTTCATAACGGAGGCACCTTTCAGGTCAGAATTACTTGTATTTGGTTGCTCTGTGGGTTGCTTAGCAACCAATGCGTGCGGCATTTTTTAATACTTCAGGGTTTTCAGGAGGGACAAGCTTAAGCGCGCACAAGACTATTAGTTAAAGAAAGTTTCCCATATTCGTTACAACCGAATAATCGAATGGGGCTCGTGAAATTAAAGACTAACTTCACTTGTTTATTCAATATTTTCAAAGTTTCCCGGCGAAATAAGTAACTTTGAAAACACCGTGAAATTAATCTTTAATGTTGCAAGTCCCATGCCATTACAAACACATAATCAGTTATTAGAGGGCAAATTCCTTATTCTCCCAGGAAAAATGAGATAACAGAAGTTATGCGCTAGTGAAAGATAAACTAACTGGCGCGTTCTCGAGCCTTGATCAAGCCTAACCGACGGATTGCGGTGTCGGTCTTTTATGATCACGGGGTTTTCGACCACGTAACCACAAGATTGAATAAGGATGGGGACGATACCTACAATGCCAAATATAGGACAATCATTTATGGTCACGTAGCCAAAAAGGCCCGTGATCATAAAGCATGACTGACACCGGTTAGGCTTGATCATGGCTTGAGAACGCGCCGAAAGCTTGGGGTAGCCGTCAAATTTCATTGCACAGTGCAAAAATGTGTTTTAAACAGCTCAATCAGAATGTGTGTACATATATGGTGCTAGTTCTTGTCTGAAGTTTCACGTCAGACCAGTGAAAGTTGAATATTAGTTATTGCCAGCCAATTTCAGAAAACTGGTGCAAGCATGTCTATTCTTGATGAAAAAGAGTTATTCGTTATATCCAACTTAAATTTGAAATGTCTATTCTTGTTTTCCTTCTCCGAGGCTCATGAATGATCCCACAAGAAACTTGACTTAGTATAATATATCATGCTTGAAAACAGAAAAATATCACTTGCAACTCTAGATATCCCAGGCAAGATATTCAACCCAAGTTTTGATTTACAGGTTTTATTGAATAATTTCCGTGAGTTGGAACTGTTTATCTCAAAAACAGTGGTTATTGAAATTGATCATGTGGAAAGCAAACTGCATACAGGCGCTGACGATAAATTAAAAATCAATTTACATTGGCCTTCATGATTGTTTTGAACTAAACTTTGTTGTCAATAACTGCATTTATTGCTCTTTCAGGTTTGGTTCTCTAACAAGCGCGCCAAGGGAAAGAAGCGCAGCAACTCCGTTTCACTTCCATCCCTGGGTGAACCAGAATATAATTATAGTGAACCTCACAGCGATAGGTGCACATGTCGGCCTTATTCCGCACCTGTGATAATGTGCTTACCCTACACTGTAGGACCATCAAGATTATTTTTTCCTCCCGGATATAAAAATTGAATGCTGGCCTTGAAAAAGAGATTCCATACAAGGGAAAAGTGAAGATTTCTCAAAATTTTCAAGGGCTGGGAAAATTGTAGAGGTTGCTCATTTGCATGAGCTCGTACGTGTTCCTATTTTCGCAAAGACTCAAACGGCTCGGATTTTGCTAGCCATTGTCTTTGCTTCTTTTTATATTCCAGCAGAAAAATGCCCAGAAAAGGAATGCTGGTCTGCCAGTCAGTACAGCGTATATACATTTGTTAAACTCTTATCTGAGTGATAGAATGCAGTATGTTGCCATTGGGGATGCCGTCTCTAATAAGCTCAGCATAAGCTGTGGTTCGGAATCCCCAAGGGTCTTTACTGGGGCTCTTGTTTATTTTTCCCTGTATAAGTGATCTCCGAAACTGCTCCGATGTACTCGTTACTCATCCCTTTGCCGATGACTCTAATTTCTTCCTATCAGATAGGAAGCTAATGAATTCTTGAAAGAATTGTCGATGGTGAGCTAGTAAAGGTTTATGAATGGCTGACTGCCAAGAAACAAACAATGAATGTTTTAAAACCAAATTTTATTATCCTTTACTCGCACAAGAAAAAAATCACAATGTTATCATAATAATGAAGGGAATGACTTTGGAAGAAATCAACATACTAAGTATACTTGCATAATTACTGGCCGATAAAGCCATGTTCATGTCGTTGCAAAGAAGTTAGCAAGAAGTACTGGTGTACTTTCAAAGCTGAAATATTACCTCAACGCTAAACTTCTGACTCAACCTTGTTATTCATTCATACATCCATATTTAACATATGGATTGAATATTTGGGGAAATACTTACTATACTTCCATACACTCCACTGTGACTCTTCAAAAGAGAGCCATTAGATCTATGACCCACTCCAACTTTGACGAACATACCAATCCACTTTTTAAATTTTTCAACATTTTAAAATTTACAGATCTTTTATCTTTTCATAATGCAACATTTATGGACCAATATCATGAAAAATCTCTTCCTGCAGTATTTAACGACTTCTTTAAACCTGTAAATAAAGTATACTCGCACAATACAAGACTTGCCTCTAGGTCGTCCCTCTATACTCCTCAAATAACAACAAATTATGGCAAATTCAACTTAAGATACTTGGGAGTAAAAATTTGGGTTTCAGATGACGAAAAAAACAAAATTCTGAACAAACGACAGTTCAAACTTTGATACTCTCTAAATATTAACTTTAATAACTATGTATAGCATGTATTATTGATAGAAGCTCTTTAGCGTATTTTTGGTGGCTCGAATTATTAAAATAGTACGTATACGGTTAGTTTTAGGTTTTAGGGGTTTTTTGTTTGTTATTTTTCCCATTTAGTGTGTCGTGTATAAGTTTCAGTTTCACCAATATTAAGCAACATTCAACTACATTCAGTTTATAATGTTATTTTTTATTGTCTTAACTAAACTCTTAAATAAGCCCCCTCTCTATTACCCTTCCCATATCAAAAAGGAAAAGTATAGATGAGTTGGAGGTACATTAAACAACGCTTACAGACAGTGAATTAAACTCGTGATTTTGTGTCGCTACCAATATTAGTTCACGGCAGGATGTGTTGTATTTTGACATTAAATATTACTTTACAGACATTTTTCATAAACATAAGTCTAAGTTTAAACCTTGTATGGATCCATATTCTAAACAACTCTCTCTCTCTCTCTCTCTCTCTCTCTCTCTCTCTCTCTCTCTCTCTTTCTCTCTCTCTCTCTCTCTCTCTCTCTCTCTCTCTCAATTCAACAGACAGTATTTAGTCAACATGCTGATTGAGTTTTAAACAAATTTGCAGTTAAAACCTGCAGTGTTGGAGCAAATCTTTTTTATTGTTTTAGGCGTTGCTTTGCAGGGTTTTATCAGATTTGGCTTTTGTGTTGCTTTACAAAAGAAAAGAAAAGACATGGCAAAAAGGAAAACTTTAAGCACCAGTTAAATGTTATCGCGTATTCCTACATCTTAAATCCTAAAAGAAAAAGGGAGAGAGAACAACCTATTGTGTTTCTATTTGCATTCTTCTTGGGCTTTAGACAACAACCGTGGTCAACTTGAGTTTGTCCATTCAAGATTTATACTGTTTGTTTAAACTTTCAGGTTCATTGTATTTTACTCGTACGAGCACTGGTTCGTCGTTGCTCATTATTAATAATATAGCTTGTAGTTCAGCTTTAAGCTGTGAGAAGGTTATGAAATAAAACTTACTTACTAAGTTATACTTCTGATACTTTTTTAAAAATGCACTTCAGTTTGATTTCTATATTTCGTGACCGTGGTTCTAATTGCTCATATTTAGCGGAAGTCCTTTCAATTAATACAATGTGTGCAAGACCTTGATCAGTCACAAATCTTATATCAGCATTAAGTCAGCGGAAGTCATTAGACGGTATCCACGACAGCGACTGAGAGTTATGAGAGTGACAGATCCACAAATTATTTATTGGTCAGGGCAACCTTGTAGCAAAAACATATAAATGTCTGAGGGATAAACCACATCAATTGTACTAAGTACTTAAAACTAGTCCAATTTACTTGTAAACACGACACTGATTTTATGAAACATTTTAGGAGATTTGGAAATCTTTTCAGCAACGTTTATCCTTGTACATGTTACTTTTCAACAATAGATAGTATTGTATAAATTAGGAAGAAAGTGCAAAAAATGAATTCTTTGGGAGTATAAAAAAATTTGTTAAGTATGTGTTATACGAACGTGATCTTCGATTCGATAGCTCACTTCCTGTTCCTGTTTTCTTTGTTAGGTTTTCATTGTAACAAAAAAATAATTACAAATTGTCTTTGTAAATAAGTAAAATGTGGCAAGTTTAACAAAACAGGTTACTAACCAGCTGCCAGATTACTAACAAAACAAAAACATAGAACACCTCTTGTTTCAAATGAGCGCCTCTATTTTAATAAGTTTTATATAGTGGCCAGAACAACGTTTGGATGGACAATACAAAACAAAAACCACTGGCTTTGAGCCATTCATGCAAATTATCTAATGGTCATTTAGGCACATCCTGTTTGCAGAGTTGCGCAGGTGTGCAGATGTCTGGCGATAGCGTGGCGGCAAAACACAGTCACTCATTCATAACAACAATGTTAGTTGATGTTTCATTTAAGGTGAGTTGTGATTTCAAAGGCAAACAACAAGCTCACGCAGTGTTTGATAAGTACTTCATTCTCAATTACCGTAAATTATCTCACATTACCGTAAAATCTTACACTAAAACCCTGAGCTTATTTATATAAGTTCGTAAGGGGTATGCGGTGAGCTAATAGACGGGTGGAGGTATATCCTCAGGAGGTTTATGAGAGGGTATAAGAAAACATTTCGAAATGAGCAGATACTTTTAAAAAATTAAATAAAGCGGCAACTTAAAAGCATTTTTCGTGAATCACAACATCAAAAAGCTTCGATAGAAATGCCTTTAATACTCATTCCGTATATTATGATAAAAATAATTTTCCAAGCTCCATTTGTAGTGTAGCTTCCTAAGTTTCGATGAAAACGTGTGGTATTTATAACTGTACTGACGGTTAGTTGATTACAGATTACTCATACAGAAATAAAAATAAACAAGAAAAAATATTAAAGAAAGGTAAAGAGAAACTGCGAACGTGTTTAGGAACTTGAGAACTGAAATTGGTTAATTTGTACGACCGAAGTTATTTTTACAAGTTAGCTTTTAAGGCCAAAGTAGACCCAAACTTCATTTTCTAGAGAGTTCATTTGTTTGAAAAGATAATGACATCTTAAGTTAGGTTATCACTCGTAAAGGTCAAAAAACACTAATTGGTCTTGTTCTCACCATGGCAACCAAATGGCCTCCAACCTTTGCTTTTTTGGTGGTCTCATTTAAGAAACAAACAGTCAAACAGTTTGCAGAGAAAAGTAGTGAGACAACCTGAGATGAACGTCCTAATGTTCTAGGGTTCTCTCTTAACTTCTTTATTTGCAGAGAAAAAAAATTGCATATCAGCTGTCCAAGAATTAGTCTCATTTGACCACTTTTTCTGCTTGGCAAAGGAAACCGTGCGACCAACTTTCCTCACTTTGGATTTGCCACACACATTAAAAACCTAGCTAATATTCCAGCAAACATATGCTGAGCAATTTGAAACCGTAAGCCAGGAATTATTTTCTTAAAATAGTAAACAATTTATACAAAAGCACCTGGGATCATTGATAAAATGAAAACTTGACAGTGTTGCCGGCCTAGCAGTAAATATTAGTGCAATCATAAAGCTCACACAAAAAACTGTACAGCAATACAAGAAAATATGCCAAAGTGTTCTTTTACAAGAAGCTAAGAGAGCAAAAATTTCACCCAATACTAGTTCTTTTCAAGAATAGCACAAGAAAGCAAGACAAAATTTACCAGGAAAATCGGCCCTTTTAACTCTCCCACCTCACATTTCTTGCTCAAACTAGAGAATCAGCATTTGAAAACAACTCTTCTCCTTTAGAAATATTAACTTAATTTGAAGAACTTCACAAAGACAGGCTTGGTTGAGCAGTTTTTGTGAGACAGCATGAACAAGACTGCCATCTTGTACAGGCCCGTAGGCAGAAATTTTGTTGGGAGGGGTGCAAATTCCCTAAACTTGGACTCTTAAAGCCAGATGTATGGGACAAACACACTTACGGCCTTTTTTTTAGTCGTTTCGAATTGCGGTAGCACCAACTGTTACGAAAAACCTTTTCGGGCTTCTTCGTCGTCTTATTAAACTTCTAAATGCGGACCTTTTTGGGTCCGTGGGGGGGGGGGACGCACCCCG
>JAOBYE010727442.1:0-10157 GCA_025403585.1 Parazoanthus swiftii | reverse complement strand
AAGAGGGTCAACACAATGACTGCGATATCGCTGAGGCAGATTGTTACGCAACGTTGCCCTTTCATATGGAAACTGAGGGCCATCCTGGAGCGGGACAAATTTTTTTGGTGCACAAACATCCATCATGAAGCCTGGGATCGAGCGAAGCTCCATCACGTGCCTATACACACCATATTTGGAGACAGGTCAATGAGTTATCAAAGGGACATTCATTTTGTTATTTATGTATACAGTTTACGGAAATGGTGGTGCGAGTTTTCAGAAATATTGTGGATGTAGCTGGTCCAAACTGCGTCCGATGATAACAGTATCCAGAAGCAACGATGGAGGAAGAATTCAAGAAACTCTTGGAGCGCCATCGAGACCGCTTTCGAAGATCAGTCACTGTGGAACGTCTATTTTCACCCCTATTTTTTCGACATGTTCTGACTTCAGACGAACTACAGACTCTGCAAAGCGAATCTCCGGTCCAGAGATTAGACAGTTTGATAGATATTCTAACCATGAAAGACTACGAGGCTTTTAAGCGATTTTGCAAGGTGTTGGAGACGACATATCCGTACATGTTGAACTGTATGTTTCTCGGGGTCGAGCCTCCAAGTTTAGCTGGTAAGAAATTCTTTCTTGTTACTTGTGTAAACAATCATTTAAACTGAAGGTTTGTCACTGATTTTCTGTACATGCTGAGCTAAGCACAGCTGATATTTGTATTTTTGATTGCAAGTCTCCAGTTTTTGAAAGACTGCAGTTAATGATAAAGAGCAAGGAAAATTCAACAATATCATGCGCGAGCTATGCAGGTTTAACAAGATTGTCATCATGATCGTTCGCATCTGTGAGTTTGCGTTTTTCCTATAATAACATTCACCCAGTGTTCAGTATGATTACTTGCAAGAAGACATGTAGTTGATATAGAAAAATTGTGGACATGAAATATGATCCTTCGCGATGTATTAACCAAACAAGAAAACTCATAGCTGGTTCAACGAGTTCTGAAGTAGGTCTGATGGAAGCGAGATCGCCGGGTGTCGTTCCGGCGCAGTTCAGGTGTATCCGCGTTGGCCAGATTTGTTTTTTTTTCTCAGGCGAAAAGCAATTTCCAATAAGGTTGGGATAAGAAATGTTGTTCTGAACCATATTTTAATGTTGCGTGATTAAAATGCGAAGCGAAATTGTGTTCCTGCTGTCAATGCATCCGAGCCTTAAAATCTGCCAAGTCACAACATCGCTATCTTTGCCACTGTCAAGCTTTGTTGTGACCTCGAATTAAGAAAGTTGAAGCGGCTTTTTGCTAATTTCTCAATATTACCGGTTTACTGGTTCATCAAACACATTTGTATTTCTCCATTTTTAGCATTTAAAAATAACATAACGACTTTTAATTTAACTTTAGATTGATTTTCTTACTTCTGGACAGCTATTTTTACATTTATCATTTTATGTCTGTTTTGGACGAGCTGGTGAATGAGAATGTAAACAGGCTTTATTTCAACGCTGATTGTCCACCAAGAAGCAAACGGAACAGATGATTTATAACATAAGGGAAGTTGCAAACAAAATAAAAAAATCAATTGGTGTTTTGTTTTCAAGGTTCAGCTCATGGGAGAAAATCAGATCAGGGTCAACTTTCCGAGAAAGATGTTGATGTCCAAGACAGACACAGGCAATGTAAGTTAAAACAACAATATATCTTTTTATAATATTGATTTGTTATGATCAGAGACAGGATGGATATATTATAACTGAATGGCAAAGAGGAAGAGAAAGGCTATGTGCTATTATCACTGTCTGAATTCATGAAAGGCAAAAAGGTTATTATAAGTTAAAGCCAATTGATTTATTGTCTATTTTTGCAGTAGAATTCAATTCCAGAGTTGCTCACCAAATTTTCTTGAAAACTGCTCAAGATGGAGCTGCAGCTTTATGAAATTCTGCATTTGCAAAATTTGGATAAAGCTGGATTACCTTAAAACCTTTTCCAACTTTTATCATTTTTTCGTGACCTGACTCTAAATAATGTTACTGTCAACCTTAAAACTGGTCGGTCATTTTGTGTGCCAATGTCAAATTTTGATAGTGCCAGGTATTTCTTCTTTACCATTTTTTGTGTTTCACAGATAACTGATGTGACAAACTTGTTATTCCTTGCCAGAAACTCTTCACTTTTCTGGACAAAGTTAAAGTGAATTTGAAAGATGAAGACTGTCTAAATTTTCATTTTTCGAAATTTTGATTTCTGTGTTAATAGTGTTAATGCTGATAACTATTTTTTAGAAAACTTCCTGCATATCAGACATTTAAACTTTTATAAGACAAAACAACACTTAAGGCTTCAGCGAGCTTCAGGTCTTTGGCAAATATTAATTTCCTTAAACACAAAGGTCTTCCATTATTTCTTCAAAAGCTCATTAATATGACTGATTTATCTGCCCAGTGCACGGGCAATATAGGCCTAATTTGAAAACTGCGTTGGCAAACTCCCATAAAACCCTGCATCTTTTAAGAAAGCATCATTGTATATCGTCTGTAATGACATTTGTTTTAAAGACATTTTTCGTTTTTAAATCCTTTGACCAAACTATCTGAGTGCATGTTTCAGCCTTTTGAATTACTAAATTGATGACAGTGTAATGGTAGTACTTCAGACAAATGCTAACTGAATGATGGTTGACTTCAGAGCTCAAGGCAGTTTACATAATTTTGTAATGTTTCAACCTATAACGTCAATTCTTTCTTCTTTTTTTTAACCTACCTCCTTGCAACATAGATTCTTTTAAGCTTTAATAATGCAGTATGAATGCTTTTGTTAATAACTATCTAGAATGAGTCATCTTGCAAATCCAGAAGAATCATGCTGGTTAGAATAATTATTGTTCAAATATTATAATAATTAAAAATGAACTTCTTTTCTAAACTTGAAATATTTTGGTTTTAAAAAAAGTTTTAATTACCGGTATTTAGTGAGGGTTTTAGGTGGGAGACATTAAGTTGGGGTCAGTCTTTTTGGGCACATAATAAGAGTTTTGGGTGAATTTTGAAAAATTTTGACAGATTTTCTGTCTTACATAGCTCAGGTAATTCTTGTCCAATCAACCTTGTTGTTGCTGCAAAGATACGTCAACCATCCCACAACACATGAAAACATTATTATACTAGGAAGCTCTGTGATGTCAAATGAAAATGAACAGACGTACTACTTCAGCCATTAATTGCTTTAGTTGTATGTACACTGGCTTCCAAGTTTGTCAAATGACATAAAAAGATTCCTAAATAAAAAGTTAATAATTGTAAATTTAATTTTTCAGGTGTTAACCAAAGAGTTGTTAGTGTTGGGCGCAGTGTAAGCATGACTGGGCGTGATAGAAACAACGATTATGAGAAACTGAAAAGCCAGTATGTTAGCACTTTGTCAGATCTGGAAATGTTCAAACATAAAAACACTGAGCTGTCTCAGAAATTAGATTCAGCTGCAAAGGAAGCTGATTATTTTAGGAAACAGCACAAGACAGGTTTAAACAAGTGTGATATCCTTGTGCGGGAAGCACAAAGCTTGCAGCGGAAGTTGGAAGAAGTGATACGAGACAGGCACCTTGTAAGACAGGAGTATGAAGAGATTGTACTCTTGAGGGAACGGGAAAAAATTGAACTTCTTGAAATTAAAGAAAGACATTTATCTGATGAAATGGATGCAAGTCATTCAACAGAGGTGCTTAGTAGTGCTATAGAAAAGTATGAAACATTACAGAAGGACCATGAAGAACTTAGGGAAACCCATCGAGTGTTACGCGGAGAGTATAATCACACCTTCAACCACTTACAGAGCTTAGAAACTGATTACTCATCAATGAAAGATCAGTATGAGAATCTGTTACAGAAACATGAGACACTTTTAGCTGAAAACAGCTCCTTGAAACAGCAATGTAGTTCTGCAGTGCGGAATTATGAAAAGACTTTGAAGGAGTTGGATTCTGCGATTAAAATGTCACAGTCAGCAGTTCAAGAGCGAGATCAGGCTGTTGCATCACAGATAAAGAAGACTAAAGAGGTTAGTAAACTGACAGACGAACGAAATGCAGTGCTCAGAGAGTACCAGCTAGTAATGAGTGAGAGAGATATAGTGCACCAAGAAATTGAGAAATTACAAGAAGAGATCAATAATGGAAAAGCACAAAACAAGTCTCTGCTAACAGAGAAGGAAAGGCTAGTAAATGAGAGTGACTCTTTGCACAGAGAACTCAATGATTATGATAAATTGTCAAAAGAAAACATTATATTAAAAGAAAAATTGAACCATGCATTGATAGAGAAAGACCAGATTGCAAGAGAAAGAGACATAGCTAAAGATGATTATGAAATGTTCCAGCAAGAGAGAGATGCAGCCCGTAAAGAACGAAGTGAGGCAATTATACACAGAGATAAAATACTAAAGGAGTGTTTTGAAATCAAACAAAGACATGAACAGTTTCTTCATGGAGAGAACCATGAAGCTGAGGGGATGCGAAGGAAATTTGATATTTTGTCATCTGAGCTGTCTTCAGCACTGCATCAAGTTGAAGTTTCCAAGAGTCAGCGTGATTGGGCGTTCAGTGAACGGGACAAGATTGTTCAGGAGAATGACTCTATGAGAATAACTTGTGATAAACTTAGGCAGGAGAGGGACAGTGCGGTGAGTCACCTGGCGGAATTGTTGCAGGATTCTGATCAGATTAGACGTGCGCATATGGAGGAGCTGCCTGGCTTGCGAAGTCATGTTGAGAAACATCTTAGGGAAGACAAAAGGAGAGAGCTTGTTTCAAGCCGTGACTCAGCGATTGATACTGATTCAATAGTAAGTAGTCAACAATTGCATACCTCGCACTCTTCTCTTTTGTTTACCCTTAACCCCCAAGGTTGGCAGCACAGTGGTTGGGTGGTCAGCATGTCTGACTCGTAACCTGAAGATCGTGAGTTCAAACCCCGGCCTGACCACTGTGTTGTCTTTACTCGACTTGCTTCAGTTGACTCAGCTGACAGTAAATGTCGAGTACCAGCTTCTTCTGGGGTCTAACTTGCGATGGATTAGTGTCCTGTCCAGGGGGAGTCAGACTTTCATCCGCTTTCAAAACACTATGGAAACCAGAGATAAAGGCTGGCCTTATGAGCCACTTGGCTTGGAAAAGGATTAAACTAATCCCACAAGGGGGGTTGGGATTAAAAATTGAGCTAAACTCTTAAGTAACCATTTCTGCCCAAACAACTTTATTAAGATATGGCTTCTCTTTATAGGGTCAACACAAAATAACTAAAGGTATTTTGCTATGAGAATTAGAAACTGTCCAAGATGAAATATATAGATTTATTTGAAATAGCTATTTCTCCTCTTGTTTAAAGGGAAAGTGTGGTAAAGAGTTAAGAGAATTCAAAAGGTGATACCGTAGATCTTTGAGGGTACTGCTCCATCCCTTTTATTTTTTCTGAAAGTTACCTCCCCCAGGGCTTGCCCTCAGTCTTGTTATGATTGGTCATTGCCGTAGGGAATGTCCTCTTAGTAATTTATTTGTCCACTGAAGCTCTTGTTGTAGAGCAGTCCATCTAGCTTTGTAGCTTTACCCGAATTGCTGATTTCTCCAAACCTTTCTCTCTAGTTTACTTGTAAACATGTTGTGAGAATTTAGTTTTTCATCCAAGATAAATTATGGTGTATGATCATTTGTTTCATTCTTATTTCCAAACAACTTGTTCTGTGTGGATAATGTAAGGAGAATTTATAATGTATTGATAAATTGGCTGGAGATGAAAGGGTTAACAATGATGATGGTGATGATACTTTAATACTATGTACACCGTTATAATTCAAGATTTTGAGCTAAGTGATAATTGTTTTGTACTTGAAATTTCAGGAGTGGGAAACTGAAACCGTGTCACTTGAAAGGGTAAGCACCATTTTGTTATGAGGCTGAGTGTATATGGGAGAGCGAGCAGAATTTAGCAGACGAGAGTTTAATCTTTAAGCGTTCTCAGTTCTGTTGGAAAGCCACTGAATTGTTGTTTTCAAATGTTTTTCTGCCATTTTGAGAGCAAAATTTTTGTGGCACCTTAATAAAGTGTTAATATGTGGTCTTGTCATATAGCCAAGCCACGAGGAGGATTTAGGTATTGCAATAGCAGGAGGTCGAGATGCGCCACACTTACCCAATGACAGCTCCATTGTTATCACAAATGTGGCCAAGGGGAGCATTGCTGAGGGGAAGCTCAGGTAATTCAGTTGTTCTGTTTGGCAAAATTTATATAATCTTTAAAATATCATTATGATAACCTTTAGAAAAGTTACTGTGCCATCTTAGCTGTGTTTCGGGATCAGTCTGTAATGCCTTTGATATGCATCTGATACAACAGACTTATTATCAAAGAAAAACCTTTAAAGTTCTCTCATGATGGTAAGAACAAGTTTTGGAAAACCATGATTTGTATTGAGTTCAAACTCAATAACTTTTCTTCGTAAAATCACAACTCTTCCATAATAATGGCAGTCAGGTCACCTTGTTAGATTCAGCACAGTGTTATTGTCAAAATTGTGTTGGAATTTTTTTCCCCCACACCATTTATTTTTGTCTATTAAATTCCAACTTTCCTTTTGGACAGTACTTAATAATCATTATTCTATTGTTTTGCTACATTTTATGTTGATACTAATGGACAAAAATTAACTGAGTTGTGATTTTTTGTATTGCCCTGAATTGTGCAGAAAATTGTTTGAAAAAAGTTACTTCCAGTGAACTGTTTATCTGTCCATCTAAAGTATCTACCTACATCATTGATTAAGATGAGCTCACATAGTAGAAACATTAATTTTAGAAAAAATTCCATAGATAATGTAATTTAAAGGGTTTTTTTTGTTTCAGGGTTAATGACTGTGTTTTGAAAGTCAACAACATTGATCTTACAAATGTTGAACACAACATAGCAGTCCAAGCGATCAATCATGCAGAAGTTCTGAATCTTGTAAGTATTTCTGTTAGCAAAGTAGAGAGGTTTGGGTGATAGCGAGAGTACAACCATTTTATCTGTGATTAGGGGTGATATTTAACTAATATTCCCTGCAGGTGGAGCTGCTAGTGCTGGATTTTCACTGTGAATATCAACTGCCAGGCACTGCAACTGAGGGCATTAAGCTACTGATAGTTTTTTAAAATTAGTATTTTTTATAATCCAGAGTATAATTTGTGACATCATTGTTCAAGACCTGGTACAAATTTTGATGCAACTTCAATTCAATCCTTTAAATTTTTCTCATTCAGCTTGTCAGGAGGAAGCGATCATCCAGCACAAAGTCTTTGGTTCAGCCGGTCCAGCTGGTTTTGTCAGAGGGAAAAGGTTAGTGGCACATGCTGTCAGGAAGAAAAGGGGGGGGGGGGAGGTTGGTGCAACACATCCGAAAATGATGAGGAGAGGAGGGAGTTTAAAAGATAAGCTGGTTAACCCTGTCAGCCCCAAACACACCTTGTGATGTATTGCTGAATTCTCCTAAATGGTCTCTCTATTTCCTTAAAAGCAGTTTGGGAGAACTTTATTTTTCATCTTAGATAAATTGCTGTACATTATCAATTGCTTATTGCTCATTACCAAACAATTTATTTTGAGTGGATAATGTAATGAGAATTTACAAACTGATAATCTGATTTTCGCTGAAAGGGTTTTAAATATAATGCCTAAAGAAATACTGAACAGCAAGGAGTTTACCCTGAGAACATGCTAAATTACCAAAAATGAAACAGCTGTTTAAAATATCAGCATGTAGGTTCTCCTTACATTATCCACAAAAACAGGTTGCTTGGTTATAAGAATAAAGCAGTCGCATAAAGCAAGTATCTAAGATGAAAAGCAAACTTCTCACAACCCATTTACAAAAAACTATAGAGACAGTTAAGGAGTATTTTGCAATGTGTCATATGTCGTATTTGGGGTTGAAAGGGTGTAATACTTTCCAGCAGTTTCCCCCCCCCCCTCCCCCCTTCAATCACAACTGCAAAGACATGAAAGTTGGAAGGTCTGTGTGATACTTTTTTAAAAGTGTTCAGCTGAGTTGTTTCTCAAATGTTTTTTTGATGCAGAACTTGGAATCCAGATTGATGTTAACAAGTGTATAAGCTTTATATCGCCTGGAAGCATTGCAGCTGAAGCCACCCTGGACATTGGAGACAAAATAATTACAGTAAGTTATATTTTAACAGACAATCAGCAAGTTAATCTAGCCAGTGTAGCTTGGCATTTCAGTCAGTCGCTTTGCTTGCCTAATTCACCGCTCGTTTCTCCTTTCTCAATTGACTGGATTGCTGAGCTACGCCGGCTAGATTAACTTGCTCCAAGTTAATTCTGATTGTATTTTCCCTTTGAAAATTTGCCTTTGCATCAAGCAAATAGGCTATTTATAGATCAAACTCAGAACTCGTCAAACCAAAGCACTTGGCATTAGCTAGTAGTCTACGAGTACTAGTCTTTATTTCCCCTCTTGACTTGAATTGGTCGAGCAGTGGAAAAGAAATCACGAAAGACAGCTTACTATATATATCGATTATTTTCCAAATTCTCCTAATTTGTTGTAGTTTAAATCATAGAAGACTAGTTAGAAGAACGTTTTCGAAACTGGTTGGCAAGTGCTGTAATTGAGGCAAAGTTAGACTGACTTTGTTCCATTCTGCAGATAAACGGTAAATCTGTTGAGAATCTGTCTCAAATGGAAGCAGAAAACCTACTGTCGACTGGTATGGTGACACTAGCCATTGTGAAACCCTCCAGAGCGATGTCCGGAACGCAGGGACTTCAGTCAGTACTGGAGGGAGTCAGTGACAAGATTACCAAAGACATAGACACGTGTCAAAAGATGGACCGTCAAATCAAGACAAACCCTGATATCACTAATTTTCCTTCTCAGAAGAGAACAGTGCTTTACAACCCCAAAAGAAGAGCACTCGATGGTAACATGTCTTCTTCACCAGAGTCAAGTTCAGAGCACACACTCAACATGTCTCTTACTCCTCTCTATGAGGAGAAATCACAGGGAACCCAGACTGATTCTAGTGATGTGTCTCTAGGGCGCAGTAGTGAGTTGCTTGGCAGCTTTCACTCGTCAAACCAGTTTACGACCCCAGTATCCACCATCAGTCGGTTGTCAGACAGATCCCAACAGCACACACAGTCACATTCTGCGCACTTTTCCTCACTATATTCAGGACGACAGAATGAGAGACCACCACCACCAATGAGAACTTGTTCATACTTGTCAGCGGTGACTTCAGCAAATACGAGTGAGAGTTTCCAGGTCCCTGGGTCCGAGTCTCAGGAAGATACTGTGCCGGTAGAAACAGTACATTTCCCATCCAATTCACTGCCCGACTCTTCGGTTGTTGAAACTGAGTCAAACGTTTTTTCACGGTCAAAAGTTCACCGAACTTCTCGTCAACTCCGCCCTCAATCAGCTCCATCGTCGCGTCATAAACAGAAATTAGCTTACAAAGGGCGTTACTCAACTACTTTTGAAACAAGCTGGAATGAATCTTTTAAGCCCCATCCCTCAACAGCGCCAGCATCAATGGCTGTGTTGAAGTCACGCAACGTACCTTATTACACAGCTAAAAGCGTTACTTTACCGACCAATGGCGTGTCAGCTGAGAGCCAACAGTGCACCGCTGTGCAGTGCTGGAACAGCAGACGCATGTCACAGAGTCACAGCGGCCTCTCATCCTCTTCAGACCACCGTAGTTCTGTCACGCGATTCAGCCGACAGGGGTCTGCGAGCAGTGTGGGCAGCAGTCATAGGAGTCGCAGTTCACTCAGTAGATATAACATGGCATCGAAGGGTTTAAAAGTGTCGCGTAGAGCAAAAAGAATTAGCTTGCCTGTTTCAAGTTCTAACTGTCAGTCAAGTTCAATGAGCTCATTATCGTCTGGGCAAACGACGCCTAGAGTTGAGGCGTTCAATGCCCTGCATTTTGACTTCAGTGCTGAAGACAAGCAGTTGGATGCGCGAAGGTGAGGGTCAAAGTAATTGGAACATGAACAAGGAGTGTAGAATGTGATATTTGCAGGGGGGTTCGTGGTAAAGTAGACTAAAATATAGTAATAATTGGGGGTGCCTTTACATACAACTCATAAACATACGTGCATAATTAATCACCAAA